>CM050523.1:71987740-72025240 GCA_027563665.1 Antrozous pallidus
TGTCTGCCTGAGGCACTGATGTGTCCAGTGCCTGATGCTTATTTGCCCCGGGCCCAGTACTGCCCGCCGTGGGGTCAGGCCGGGGTGCATGACGGGAGGTATCCCCCGCTCTGTGGGCTGGTAACCACAGGGGAGGGGAATCACCAAACACTCGCCCTGGTGCACACACACTCATCCTCACCGCACTCTCACGTAGAGACCTGAGAACCTGCAGCAAAGCACCCCCTGGCCTGGGCGGGGTACCTCTGTTTTCTGTGAAGAGTGAGGGTCAAGTTCGTCTGAGAGAAGCCGGGGAGGGTCGGGGAGGGAGCAGAGGACAGCCACTCTGGACGGAGGATGGCACCTCCGCCACACACAGCTCATCACCACCCTGTGTGCACCAGGGCCCTGCGCATCCCGCCGCCCCACACTCACCTGCCTTCCGGACACGGGGGGTCGGGGGATGTGACTTCTGGGGGGGGCTGTGTCTGTATCTCTCAGTCCCCATCTTCTCACCCGGGTGTGGTCCGAGCAGAGGCCTCCCGGTAAGTGTCCATCAGCCCCACACACCGGGCGCCCCCACCCCCACCGCTGGCAGAGAAACTGCTCCCCCTGGATGGAGAGGCCGGCCCTGAACCCCCTCTTCTCCTGCTGGGGCGGGAGGAGGGGAAATAGATAATAGACGCTCACAGCCCCTCATTACGATTTCTGGGAAAACATAATAAGGCTGCAGCTGGCAGGCACTTATTTTTTTCTTAGCGTTTAATAATAGAATTAATTGCTAAGTGGAAGGCTTGCAACCCCCTCTCTGTTGTGCCGTGCCCTCGGCTATCATTCTGAATAGACGGGAAAATCAAAGCTAATTATCATTCAGAATGTTTGAAGAAATAGACGGAACCGCACACACAAAACTCAGGGTACCCCTACCCCAGCCGCAGGGCACAGAGTTCATGCACACGCACCCCCCCCCTCTCGAGAGGGTAGGGGCGGTGTCCGAGGGTCCCTGGCTGCTCCTGAGGGCAGATCCCCTGAGCCGCCGCCTTGGGCTGGGCTCCGCCAACCCCAGAGCCCTGATGGCGCTGGCCTGCCTGGGCGGGCGGGACGCGGGCATCGCCAGAAGCTCTCTGTAGAGCGGGATGCGGCTCGTTGCCTGGGACGCGAGGGCGTGACCCCTGGGCTGCCGATGGCACCTGGCCCCGTGGTGGGATGCCCAAAGAGCGAGAG
The DNA here is from genome assembly GCA_027563665.1 of Antrozous pallidus. Classification (NCBI taxonomy): domain Eukaryota; kingdom Metazoa; phylum Chordata; class Mammalia; order Chiroptera; family Vespertilionidae; genus Antrozous; species Antrozous pallidus. The sequence goes on from CM050523.1 coordinate 71,988,944, forward strand.
TGGAGGCTGCAGACGCCGGCAGGTGGGGGAGGCGCGATGCCTCCTGGAGAGCGGAGGGGCGGTGGGGCCGCCGGGGAGCCGGGGGGCCGGAACAGGCGGCAGTCCCGTCTCAGGAAGGAACGCCAGCACCGCCGAGGGCGGGGAGACGGGCGCAGGAAGGACAGAAATGTTGCAGCAAGCCCGCCACTGGGGCTCAAAGGTTGAGCAGCCACCTACGAACCGGGACAGCGGTCGGCAAACCGCGGCTCGTGAGCCACCCGCGGCTCTTTGGCCCCTTGCGTGTGGCTCCTCCACAAAGCACCACGTGCGGGCGCGCAGGTACAGCGCGATGGAAGGAGGACCCTCATTAAGTTCATAACCGTGCGCCTGCCTGTGTAGTTTGAGTTTAAAAAACGTGGCTCTTGAAAGACATGTCCATCGTCGTCCTGTTGACATTTGGCTCTGTTGCCTGTGAGTTTGCTGACCCCTGAACCAGGAGGCCACAGTTCAGTTCTCAGGCAGGGCACAGGTCTGGGCTGTGGGGTCCGTCCCCAGTGGGGGGCGTGCAGGAGGCAGCCGGTCGATGATTCTCTCTCATCATGGATATTTCTCTCTCTCTCCTTCTCCCTTCCCCTCTGAAATAAAAAAAATATATATATATATTTTTCTTATTAAAAGGAAATATCGTGCCTTAACTGATGTGGCTCAGTGGATGGAGCGTCGGCCTGCGGACTGAAGGGTCCCGGGTTCGATTCCGGTCAAGGGCATGTACGTGGGCTGCGGGCAGATCTCCAGTAGGGGGTGTGCAAGAGGCAGCTGATGGATGTTTCTCTCTCATCGACGTTTCTGACTTTCTATCCCTCTCCCTTCCGCTCTGTAAAAAATCAATAAAGTATATATATAAAAAAATGAAATAAACTATAAATATCGCGAAATTACGGCTTTTTTCTCGAAGTGACACGCCACCCGAGTTCTGCCCGGTTTCTGGCCGAATTTTCACACACGGAGCTCAGAAGGTTGCCCATCACTGCCCTAGGGCGAGGCCTGGGTGTCTGCATCCTAACAGATTCCCTGCAACTCTGTGCGGGGGGGCGGCGGGGGGCCTGCTTAGGGGACGCTGCTGCCCTGTGGCCAGAGGGAAGGCGGGGGCTTCCGGGTGACCCCTGGCCCCTGGCCAAAGCCACACCGGGAGCGGGACAGGCCACCCCACGGGAACCCAGATGCCAGTGCGTCTGGCATGCTCAGGCTCAGACCGGCTCAGGCCGCCCGGAGTGTGGTTTGGGTTTCACGGCCGGAACCAACAGGCTGGCTCCACCTGAAGCGGCACAGCCTGCACCTGGCCTGGCTCCCCTTCCTGCTCCTGGGGCGCCGCGCCCGCTCCCCCGCGGAGGAGAGTCCCAGCTGCGGTGGCATGGGGGGGGCGGGGCGGGGGGGCGGGGGAGGGGCGTGCCTCACAATGGGGTGACTGTCTCGGAGGCCTGACAATGCCACGTCTGTCAGCGCACCCACTTCCTCCGCAGAGGAGCCTGGGGGTCCCTCCCCTGCCCCATCGCCCCCCCAAAGCCCGAGCCAGAGGACCTTGGGGAACCCTAGGTGCTGCTGGGTCGCCTTCCCCGATGGCAGCCGGACAGGTCACTGGGCCTGCTGTGGGAGGATGTCCAGGCCCCGGGCAGGCACCCCCACCCAGACACAGCCCCCCGCTGTCGGCTGCTGCCCCTGCGGGCTCCTCAGCGGCACCGAAGGAGAGCCCAGGCTGGGGGGGGGGGGGGGGGGGGGACGGCGCGCACGTAGCTGCTCCGCCTTTCCCACGGCTCCCCGTTGTTTCATTTCTAAGATGCGGCTGACCTACGTGAGCGCTCCCTTGCAAATCCAAGTTCATGCAAAACGTGTGCAGCAGCCCCGTGTGCTGGCAGCTGCGGAGTCGGCGGCGTGTAGAGGGGAGGATTGTGCAATCCAGGGGTGTAACCGGGGGCTCCCACAGCCTCACAACGGGCCTCTGTCTGCGCCTCCCGCGCGTGCCAACAGCAACAGGTGCCCGGAGCGACCTGGCCAGGCTTCGCCCCGGAGCGCTCCTCTGTGTCCGCCGGGCGTCCACCATCGCTGACACCACCGACACCTCTGGCACCCCCGTGCCCCCTCGCTCCGGGGAGCCGCCCTGCCTGTGGTCTGGCCGTTTCTCCCCCTGGGACGTTGGGGTGGCCCTGGCGCCGGGCCTGAGCCAGGTCAGCAGGCACTGGCCGGCCAGAGCTTGTCCCGTCTGCGATGTGTCCCTTCGGCCACTGCTCATCCGCCACCCCTTCCTCCGTCCGTTGAACACGAAAGCGGAAGCCCCGACTTCCTGCCGAGGCGCTGGCGTGAGAGCCGCCGGGCTGGGAGGGAGCCACAGGCGGCGGTCACCCGCCTCGCCCACAGGGCAGGGCCCGGAAGGAGCGGACCCGTGTGCGGGGCGTGTGCCCACGAGACCGGGTTCACAAAAGCTCCGCCCGCCGTGTGGGCCCGGGACCGCAATGGCCGCCGCGCTAGGGTGTCCCCAAATCCGTGTGCGCGCCGCGGTGTCGGGCCGGGCTCCCGGGGACTCAGGGGCACGCGGTTACCCCTGGAGAATTCGCGCTGGACGGGGAGAGACCGAAGCCCTCGGTCGGTGTGATCGGCGACAGGTGGCCACGCGTGGCCGGAAGAGAGGAAGCGGGTCGGGCAGTGCGAACGCACACGGACTTTTCTCTAAGCTCCAGACTTCATGCAAGCCTGTGAGGACCGGGGTGTGAGGATGGGGGGCTGTGAGGACGGGGCTGTGAGGATGGGGATGTGAGAATGGGGGGACCTGAGGACGGGGGCTGTGAGGATGGGGGTGTGAGGATGGGGGTGTGAGGATGGGGGTGTGAGGACGGGTATGTGAGGATGGGGGTGTGAGGATGGGGTTATGAGGACGGGGGGTATGAGGATGGGGGGTGTGAGGATGGGGGTATGAGGACGGGGGTGTGAGGATGGGGGTGTGAGGGTGGGGGTAGGAGGATGGGGGTGTGAGGGTGGGGGGTAGGAAGATGGGGGTGTGAGGACGGGGGGTAGGAGGATGGGGGTATGAGGACGGGGGGTATGAGGACGGGAGTATGAGGATGGGGGTGTGAGGATGGGAGTATGAGGACGGGGGTGTGAGGATGGGGGGTGTGAGGATGGGAGTATGAGGATGGGGGTGTGAGGATGGGGGTATGAGGACGGGAGTATGAGGACGGGGGTGTGAGGATGGAGGTGTGAGGGTGGGGGTAGGAGGATGGGGGTGTGAGGATGGGGGTGTGAGGGTGGGGGGTAGGAAGATGGGGGTGTGAGGACAGGGGGTAGGAGGATGGGGGTATGAGGACGGGGAGTATGAGGACGGGAGTATGAGGATGGGGGTGTGAGGATGGGGGTGTGAGGATGGGGGTATGAGGACGGGGGTATGAGGACGGGGGTATGAGGATGGGGGGTGTGAGGATGGGGGTATGAGGATGGGAGGTATGAGGACGGGAGTATGAGGATGGGGGTGTGAGGATGGGGGTATGAGGACGGGGGGTATGAGGACGGGGGTATGAGAATGGGGGGTGTGAGGATGGGGGTATGAGGACGGGGGGTATGAGGACGGGAGTATGAGGATGGGGGTGTGAGGATGGGGGCTATGAGGATGGGGGTATGAGGACGGGGGGTATGAGAATGGGGGGCTGTGAGGACGGGGGTATGAGGATGGGAGTATGAGGATGGGGGTGTGAGGATGGGAGTATGAGGATGGGGGGTGTGAGAATGGGGAGTATGAGGATGGGGGGTGTGAGGATGGGGGTATGAGGACGGGAGTATGAGGACGGGGGGTATGAGGATGGGGGTGTGAGGACGAGGGGTATGAGGACGGGAGTATGAGGATGGGGGTGTGAGGATGGGAGTATGAGGATGGGGGTGTGAGAATGGGGAGTATGAGGATGGGGGTGTGAGGATGGGGGTATGAGGACGGGAGTATGAGGACGGGGGTATGAGGACGGGAGTATGAGGATGGGGGTGTGAGGATGGGGGTGTGAGGATGGGGGGTGTGAGGGTGGGTGGTAGGAGGATGGGGATATGAGGACGGGGGGTATGAGAATGGGGGGCTGTCAGGACGGTGGGGCTGTGAGGATGGGGGTATGAAGACGGGGGTATGAGGATGGGGGTGTGAGGACGGGGGTGTGAGGATGGGGGGTGTGAGGACGGGGGTATGAGGATGGGGGTGTGAGGATGGGAGTATGAGGATGGGGGTGTGAGAATGGGGAGTATGAGGATGGGGGTGTGAGGATGGGGCTGTGAGGATGGGGGTATGAGGATGGGGGTGTGAGGATGGGGGGTGTGAGGACGGGGGTATGAGGATGGGGGTGTGAGGATGGGGCTGTGAGGATGGGGGTATGAGGATGGGGGTGTGAGGATGGGGGTGTGAGGGTGGGGGGTAGGAGGATGGGGGTGTGAGAATGGGGAGTATGAGGATGGGGGTGTGAGGATGGGGGTATGAGGACGGGAGTATGAGGACGGGGGGTATGAGGATGGGGGTGTGAGGACGAGGGGTATGAGGACGGGAGTATGAGGATGGGGGTGTGAGGATGGGAGTATGAGGATGGGGGTGTGAGAATGGGGAGTATGAGGATGGGGGTGTGAGGATGGGGGTATGAGGACAGGAGTATGAGGACGGGGGTATGAGGACGGGAGTATGAGGATGGGGGTGTGAGGATGGGGGGTGTGAGGATGGGGGTATGAGGACGGGGGTATGAGGACGGGGGTATGAGGATGGGGGGTGTGAGGACGGGAGTATGAGGATGGGGGTGTGAGGATGGGGGTATGAGGACGGGGGGTATGAGGACGGGGGTATGAGAATGGGGGGTGTGAGGATGGGGGGTGTGAGGATGGGGGTATGAGGACGGGGGTATGAGGACGGGGGTATGAGGATGGGGGGTGTGAGGACGGGAGTATGAGGATGGGGGTGTGAGGATGGGGGTATGAGGACGGGGGGTATGAGGACGGGAGTATGAGGATGGGGGTGTGAGGATGGGGGGTGTGAGGATGGGGGTATGAGGACGGGGGTATGAGGACGGGGGTATGAGGATGGGGGGTGTGAGGACGGGAGTATGAGGATGGGGGTGTGAGGATGGGGGTATGAGGACGGGGGGTATGAGGACGGGGGTATGAGAATGGGGGGTGTGAGGATGGGGGTATGAGGACGGGGGGTATGAGGACGGGAGTATGAGGATGGGGGTGTGAGGATGGGGGCTATGAGGATGGGGGTATGAGGACGGGGGGTATGAGAATGGGGGGCTGTGAGGACGGGGGTATGAGGATGGGAGTATGAGGATGGGGGTGTGAGGATGGGAGTATGAGGATGGGGGGTGTGAGAATGGGGAGTATGAGGATGGGGGTGTGAGGATGGGGGTATGAGGACGGGAGTATGAGGACGGGGGGTATGAGGATGGGGGTGTGAGGACGAGGGGTATGAGGACGGGAGTATGAGGATGGGGGTGTGAGGATGGGAGTATGAGGATGGGGGTGTGAGAATGGGGAGTATGAGGATGGGGGTGTGAGGATGGGGGTATGAGGACAGGAGTATGAGGACGGGGGTATGAGGACGGGAGTATGAGGATGGGGGTGTGAGGATGGGGGTGTGAGGATGGGGGGTGTGAGGGTGGGTGGTAGGAGGATGGGGGTATGAGGACGGGGGGTATGAGAATGGGGGGCTGTCAGGACGGTGGGGCTGTGAGGATGGGGGTATGAAGACGGGGGTATGAGGATGGGGGTGTGAGGACGGGGGTGTGAGGATGGGGGGTGTGAGGACGGGGGTATGAGGATGGGGGTGTGAGGATGGGAGTATGAGGATGGGGGTGTGAGGATGGGGCTGTGAGGATGGGGGTATGAGGATGGGGGTGTGAGGATGGGGGGTGTGAGGACGGGGGTATGAGGATGGGGGTGTGAGGATGGGGCTGTGAGGATGGGGGTATGAGGATGGGGGTGTGAGGATGGGGGTGTGAGGGTGGGGGGGTAGGAGGATGGGGGTGTGAGAATGGGGAGTATGAGGATGGGGGTGTGAGGATGGGGGTATGAGGACGGGAGTATGAGGACGGGGGGTATGAGGATGGGGGTGTGAGGACGGGGGGTATGAGGACGGGAGTATGAGGATGGGGGTGTGAGGATGGGAGTATGAGGATGGGGGTGTGAGGATGGGGAGTATGAGGATGGGGGTGTGAGGATGGGGGTATGAGGACGGGAGTATGAGGACGGGGGTATGAGGACGGGAGTATGAGGATGGGGGTGTGAGGATGGGGGTGTGAGGATGGGGGGTGTGAGGGTGGGTGGTAGGAGGATGGGGATATGAGGACGGGGGGTATGAGAATGGGGGGCTGTCAGGACGGTGGGGCTGTGAGGATGGGGGTATGAAGACGGGGGTATGAGGATGGGGGTGTGAGGACGGGGGTGTGAGGATGGGGGGTGTGAGGACGGGGGTATGAGGATGGGGGTGTGAGGATGGGAGTATGAGGATGGGGGTGTGAGAATGGGGAGTATGAGGATGGGGGTGTGAGGATGGGGCTGTGAGGATGGGGGTATGAGGATGGGGGTGTGAGGATGGGGGGTGTGAGGACGGGGGTATGAGGATGGGGGTGTGAGGATGGGGCTGTGAGGATGGGGGTATGAGGATGGGGGTGTGAGGATGGGGGTGTGAGGGTGGGGGGTAGGAGGATGGGGGTATGAGGACAGGGGGTATGAGAATGGGGGGCTGTGAGGATGGGGGGCTGTGGGATGGGGACCTGGCGGGCTGAGCTTACCACTCCTAGAAGCTCCTGCGGATGCAATGAGACAAGACAAGAAACTGGAGACATTCAGGTGTGGAAACCACATCACTGCGGGGGGGGGGGGGGGGGGGCGTGCTCTGTCCCCTGGTGCAGTGCGTGGACAGCGGTAAGACCCGTTACCGAGGGGCATAGCGAACATGTCATCCACATGTGCACACAATAAAAGGGCTTTATTAGGATAATGACACATAGGTTCCATCTGTTATCCTATACCTTTAACGCCTTGGTGACGTCAGGCCCTCACAGGACGCCCTCGCGCGCTCCCCTGGACAAGGTAACTGGGCCTGGGTGACAGCCGGTCCCCCCAGGACGGTGACCGGTGGCCGCTGCCCCCTGGTGGCCACCCGCGGCGTCCTGCACCTCCACAGGAACTCAGAGCACAGCCTGATCCTCAGAGGACGAGCAGAGGGCTGAGTGAGGCGGGGGCCGCATTCCCGCGAGGAGTGATGGGAGGGGTGTCCTGTGACCGGCTGAGTTAGTTGGGTGCCATCCAGGTTTTCCGATCTCTCTCCCACGCGGCCTCGGCCCCAGCTCACCCGGAGAGGTAAGAGCCGTCGCCTGCGCAGTGACCAAGCGGTTCGGAGGCTGGGCTTCCGGATTCAGGCCCAGCTGCCAAGAGTCACGCAGCAGCTCTCCGACCTGGAGGCTGGGACCGGCGGCCGGGGCCGCCTCTCTCGTGTCCACGCCAGCCCACGGCGTGCCTTCGCCCTGGCAGCCGCTTCTCCCGGGGTGATAACCTACATCCGTGGTTGGCAAACGGCGGCTGGAGAGCCAAGCTCTTTGGCCCCCCTGGAGGATGGCTCTTCCACAAAACACCACGGCCCGGGCGAGTCTGTGTGGAAGAAGTGGCGTTAGGAGAAGTTTAAGTTTAAAAAAATGTGGCTCTCCGAAGGAATTCCAACCGTCGTCCTGTTGGTATTGGGCTCTGGGGACGGATGAGTGTGCCGGCCGCGGCCCTGCATGGAAAGCACCCAGGGGCTTCTTTCTAGCCTCGGTTTCCCTGCCGGAGACAGTCTCTATTGGCTTCTGAGTGTGTGAAATGAGGGCCCGTTCTCTGCGCGCGGCCCCCCCTCCCCCCAATGTGGGCACGCTCACACCCACTTCCCCAAAGGGGTGATTTCTGGCAACACGACGATCCCTTTCTTCTGGCACGGTCTTCGTTGTTGTTCCGTCTACACTGATAAAAGGGTAATATGCTAATTAGAGTGAACATCTTCTGGATGACCTTCCGGACGTCCTTCCGGACAGAGCCATGTTGGTGGTGCCAAGGCAGAGGAGGTTGGAGGCAACCCAGGCAGGCAGGGGAGAGCAGTTAGGGGGACCAGGCTGGCAGGCAGGTGAGTGGTTAGGAGCCAGAGGTCCCAGATTGGAGAGAGTGTAGGACAAGCTGAGGTGACCCCCTTCCCGTGCAGGGATTTCATGCACCGGGCCTCTGGTTGTAATACATCATCGCTTTCATCCGTGTGGATCTGTGAGCTGTGGCAGTGAATTCGTTCTGCACCCCCTGAGGGAAATGGCCTCCCGTGGACGCATTGGATGTTCTGTTTTCTGAAGACGCCCACAGGCGCCGTCGGCGTCCTCCCTCCAGCGAATGGGGCCCTGGGACTCCCTGTACGATCTCCCTGAGGGTCCGCCTGCTCACTTCCCAGCCCTCGGCGCTCATTATCTCTTCCCCGGAACTCGTCTCTTCCTCGTTCTCTGAAGGCGTCCGTTATCCCACACTCTGTCTTACTTAATGGCTGGACTATAAATAGGACTTCAGGTGGAAATGAATCTTTCCCAGGACAAACGTGAAGAGGGTGATCGTTCTCTTCTAGCTCCTTCTGCTGCCGTTAAAATCGCCGGTTCCCATGATCTCCTGTGAGGGGGAAACGGGCACAGATCTCAGGGCTGAAATAATAATAACAGTAATAATAAGAGTAATGATCCTAACTAATAAAAGACTGATACGCAGATTGACCATCGCTCCAGCACCCAAGAGGGCTGCCCCCATGTGGTCAAAGATCCTGCCTCCATGTGGACACAAGATGGCCACCACAAGATGGCCAGTAGGGGAGGGCTGTTGGGGGGGGACCAGGTCTGCAAGGGAGGGCAGTTGGGGGTGACCAGGCCAGCAGAGGAGGGAAGTTGGGGGCAAACAGGCTGGCAGGGGAGCAGTTAAGCATCAATCAGGCTGGCAGGAGAGTGGTTAGGGGGTCATAGGCTGGCAGGCAGAAGCAGTTAGGGGCAATCAGGAAGGCAGGCAGGCAAGTAGTTGGGAGCCAGAAGTCCTGGATTGTGAGAGGGATCCCAGATTGGAGAGGGTGTAGGCTGGGTTGAGGGACAACCCCCCTCCCACGTGCACAAATTTCGTGCACGGGGCCTCTAGTGATGACGATGATGATGATGATGGTGATGATGGTGATGATGGTGATGATGGTGATGATGGTGGTGATGATGGTGATGATGGTGATGATGGTGATGGTGATGATGGTGATGATGGTGATGATGGTGATGATGGTGATGATGATGGTGATGATGGTGATGATGGTGATGATGGTGATGTCTTGTTTGTCGTGGTTCTCTGGGTTGGCTGGTAGTTCCCAGGCTGGGCTCATGGGTGGGATGGCGTCCCCCCAGCGCACAGCTGGGCACTGAGCTCCCTGGGACGTTACCTCCTTAGGCGCTTCGTCCTGTGGAGGGCTGGTCTGGATGTGCTTCCACACACGGTGAACCGCGCTCCAGAAAGGCAGACCCCGCCAAACGCAGCTTCTGAATCATCGGCTCGCCACATCCTTGCCAACGCCCATGGGCTGGAACCGTCCATGGCCACGCCGGCGTTTGAGAGCCAGGACACCAGGCCCTGGGTCCCAGGCGGCTGATTCCCTGGGCATCATTGTTGTAACACTGTTGGGGAGGGGGCATTTTTGAGCACTGCTCCCACTCCAGAGAGGCTGTGGGCTATTCCCCAGACAGAGTTGTCGGTGCTGACACCGGGCCAGGCCTTGAGAGACGGTCTCATGGCCCCTTCCCAGCCCGTAGGCCTTGTTTCACAGAACGCGGTCAGCTTTCTGAAGAACAGGGTGACAGTGAGTAACATGGTCTTCAACAGCATGACCCTGATGTTGCTTGGGAAACCCTGTCTTATCTTGGGTTGCGTGCTCTGCAAAAACAGGATGTGGCAAACGAGCTTCAAAGTGGTCCTGCACAGAGGGTCGGGGACTGCTCTCGGGACTCCCTGCGTGGAGAAAGGCAGAGCAGTTCCCGGGCCGGCTGATAAAGGCTCCCCAAATTTTAATTTGGTCTGGGCTCCAGTGGTCATTCACTCACCTCCACTCCACAACAACAGGACCCCCCCCCCAAAAAAAAACTCATCGAGCCACAGCAGCGAGCTGGAAGTGTGGGATCCCACGGTCCGCATGCAGCCCGATGTGGAGTGGGCTCTGTGGATGAATTAAACACGTGGACCGGCTCCCACACCTGTGCACAGCGGGAGGGGGACGAGCCGGCGGTGATAGACACTGCACAGGATTGGGTGCTGGACCCCCTGTCCCCTCAGCCCTGCCCCTCGCTGTTTCCGGGGAACACTCTCCGCTCCCCGCTCGGGGCCCCAGAGCTCAGCTGCAGCGAAGCAACACCTTTCTGACTCGTAGAAATGCTTCTTCCTCGTCGGGGTCTCCCTGGGGTCTCACAAAGGGCCACATCCTTGTTTACACTTTCCCCGAAGGCCTTTCTTTCTTTTTTTTAAAAACATTTTTTATGGATGTCAGAGAGGAAGGGAGAGGGAGAGATGGAAACATCAATGATGAGAGAGAATCACGGATCACTGCCTCCTGACTGCCCCTGACCGGGGGCCGTCGAGCCTGCAACCCCGGGCGTGTGCCCCTGACCGGAATCGAACCCGGGACCCTTCAGTCCGCAGGCGGACGCTCCACCCGCCGAGCCGCACCAGCCGGGGCTCGAGGCCCGTTCTCACGGCGAGAGGCTCGTGCCAGCTGGAGCGCCGGGAAGTGTGAGAGTTTTATTTTCAACCCCGCGAGCACAGATCGGACCGGCTGCTCGCGTGCGGAGGGAGCGGTGCCGTCTTCAGAACAGCTTTCTCTTCCCGTATCTCACCGCGGGCAGCGCACGGGAGCCAACTGGCACGATCGCCGTTGCGCGCGGAGGTTTTACTGCGCGCGTGGCTCCGCCGGGTGCGTTTTTATCTGCCAGGCTGGCGCCCACGGCGGTGTTCGGCGTCCCGTGGCTGCAAAGCGTGGGTCACCACCTTGAACCCCTCGCGTCAGCTTATCGCTGCACCTCGTGGCTCTGGGACACAGCTGGTGGGGGGGGGCCGTGTCCGGGGGGTATGCGGTATAGCAGCACCTACTTCCAGGCCACTCCTCTGTTCTCACCGTCTCTGGCTGCAGAGCAAAGCCCCTAAAACGCATGTGATTATGCAAAGCCCCATTCAGATGTCAGGAGTGGTGTCTTCAGTATTCTTTCTTTTTTCTTTTTAAAATATACTTCATTGATTTTTTACAGAGAGGAAGGGAGAGGGATAGAGAGTCAGAAACATCGATGAGAGAGAGACATCCATCAGCTGCTTCCTGCACACACCCCTTACTGGGGATGTGCCCGCAGCCAAGGTCCATGCCATTGACCGGGATCTGAACCCGGGACCCTTCAGTCTGCAGGCCGACGCTCTGTCCACCGAGCCGCACAGGTCTCGGCAGTCTTCACTGTTCTTTACGAAGACAAGGTCTGAGGACAGGAAGCTGCTCTGCTCTGTGAGAACGGCAGGGGAGAGGGAGAATGTAAACCATCCACATGGGGCCCCATCTCTGGGAGTGTGACACTCGCATGCCCAGTTACAGGCTTTCGGCGTCTTCCATCCAAACAGCCCCGAGGTGGTGGTGGTGGGGGGGGTGTCTCTGGGTGTGGTTACTGACGGGCGACAGGAAATTCGCCTCCAGGACTCAGGGAAGGCGATGTGCTTGCCTGGGCTTCTGGGGTGCATTTCTTTTTCTTTTTCTTTTTTTAATATGTTTTATAGATTTTTCACGGAGAGGAAGGGAGAAGGATAGAAAGTCAGAAACATCGATGAGAAAGAAACATCCATCAGCTGCCTCTTGCACACCCCCTGCTGGGGGATGCGCCCGCAGCCACGGTACATGCCTTTGACCGGAACCGAACCCGGGACCTTTCAGTCCGCAGGCTGACGCTCTATCCACTGAGCCAAACTGGTTTTGGCTGGAGGTGCATTTCAATGGCAGATACCACACAGGGACGAGCGAGGCTGACGCCCCGAGTCGTCCCGACACCGAGCCTGGGGCCGTGGACAAGCGCCAGCCACAGCAGCCGGGTCCTCGTGGCTCTGTGGCAAGGACAGGCGTCTGCTCTTCGTCTCCTCCCCGGACCTCACAGTCAAGGGCAAGACAGGCTGGACTTTAAGCACAGCTGCTCCGTCTGAACCCGGCTCCATCGAAAGAAGAGGGTGTTAGCACTTGGGGAAACTCTCCGGTGACAACTCTACAGGAGTTGTTTCAGGTGAAGTACCCCGACAACGTTACGCTTTCATTTACTGGCTAGAGGCTCGGTGCACAGAGTTGGTGCAAGAGCAAGCCTTCCATTCCCCCCCGGCCGCCAGCACTGCTTCCCTCTTGCACCCGGGACCCAGGCTTCCCTCGCAGAGGGAGCCCTGCCCACCCGCCACAGCCCGCTGCCGGTGGCCTGAGCCTCCCTTTTTGGGGCGATCATGGAGCCCACCTTGTTGATCATCCCGCCAGCTGGTGGTCTGGGCCTCCCCTTGCTGGGTGATGAAGGGGCTGATGGCTGGGCCCCCGGCCAATCACATCGCGCCCGCCTTGGCTGGCCTGGCGCCTGTGGGTGTCATTGCGTGCTCCCGGACGGTTGTCTGGATGGTCATTCCGCTATCTGACCTTTGCATATTCTGGTCGATTTGCATATTATGCTTTTATTATCCTATTAGAGGCCCTGTGCACAAAATTTGTGTAGGGGGGTAGGGGGGTTGAGGATGTCCCTTAGCCAGCCTGCATCCTCTCCAATCTGGGACCAATCAAGGGATGTCCGATGGCCTGTTTAGGCCCGATCCTACTGGGATCGGGCCTAAACGGGCCGTCGGACATCCTTCTCACAATCCAGGACTGCTGGCTCCAAACTGCTCACCTGCCTGCCTCCCTGATTGCCCCTAACTGCCTCTGCCTGCCAGCCTGATCACCCCCTAACCACTCCCCTGCCAGCCTAATTAACTGCTAACTTTCTAACTGCTCCCCTGCCAGCCTGTTTGCCCCCAACTTCCCTCCTCTGCCGGCCTGGTCAACCTTAACTGCCCTCCCCTGCAGGCTTGATTGCCCCCAACTGCCCTCCCTTGCAGGCCTGGTCCCTCCCAACTGCCCTCCCTTGCAGGCCTGATCGCCCACAACTGCCCTCCCTTGCAGGGCCTGGAACCTCCCAACAGCCCTCCCCTGCTGGCCATCTTGTGGCGGCCATCTTGTGTCCACATGGGGGCAGGATCTTTGACCCCATGGGGGCCGCCCTCTTGTGTGTTGGCGTGATGGTCAATCTGCATATTCCTCTTTTATTAGATGGGATAGAATAAAAGGCTACTATGCAAACAGACCAAACAGCAGAACAACTGAACAACTGGTTGTTAAGATATGCACTGACTACGAGGGGGTGCGCATGGCACATGGCAGGTGTTGGCAGCGGTGGGATGGTGGCGCAGGTGAGTGGGGTCACCAGACCAAGGTAGGGTGCCCGTCACTGTCATCGGCACGAGCCTCAGGTGATTACTGAAAATTCTTTGCCGCAACCCCCCCCCCCCCCACGCTGCAGTCCCACCTGGCACTCACACCCACTGTCGGCGCCCAGCCCTGGTCCCAATCGCTTGGCATCGTCAGTGGGTGCAAGTGGCAGCTGCCAGCTCTGATTGCCCTCGAGGGCTTTTCCATCCTCCCCTGTGCCCTCCACAGCCTCGCGGCCCAGTTCCTTTCACTGTGCACGAATTGGTGCACTGGGCCTCTGGTGTAGGAGAAGTGCGACCAGAAGGTCAATCATAGGAGTGAATCGCTTTGCTAAGATGTGCGGGTCACCCCTCAGAGATCAGTCGGATTTAGGGGACCAGTCAGCGTCTGTGAAGACGCCTGAACAAGTGAGCGTGACATTTGCGGGGCGACCTCAGGGCTGCTCCCCTGTGCGCTCAGGTACAACAAGGTGGGCGAGGGCACTGCCCCGTGGATCTGTGTTTGCATTCCCCCGTCCCCTCTGAGGAGTCGGTGGGACAGACTTGGATGCATCCTGAGGACAGGGTCTGCAGGGATCCACTGAACATTCCTCCGCAAACAGGAAGGCAGAGGGGACCCCGGCTCCCGGGCCGGCTCTCTGAGGGGCAGGGCAGTCTGCACCTGGGTGTCCTGTGTCCACACCTGGGTGTCCTCTGTCTGCACCCAGGTGTCTGCATCTGGGTGTCCTGTGCTGCAGGCTGGAGAAGAAGGTCCAGGTGCAGTGAGTCTCTAGGGAAGGTACGAGGCTCAAATTCCACAGAAGGAACTGGACTTACCCACAGCACAGACAATGGGAGAACCCTACCCCTACCCCTACCCCTACTCCTACCCCTACCCCTACCCCTAACCCTAACCTTACCCCTACCCCAAACCCTACCCCTACCCCTACCCCTACCCTTAACCCTATCCCAAACCCTAACCCTAACCCTAACCCTACCCCTATCTCTACCCCTAACCCTAACCCTAACCCTAACCCTACCCCAAACCCTACCCCTACCCCTACCCCTAACCCTAACCCTAACCCTAACCCTAACCACCCTACCCCAAACCCTAACCCTAACCCTACCCCTATCTCTACCCTACCCCTAACCCTAACCCTAACCCTAACCCTACCCCTACCCCAAACCCTACCTTGAACCCTACCCCTACCCCTAACGTGAACCCTAACCCTACCCCTACCCCTACCCCTACCCCTACCCCTACCCCTAACCCTAACCCTAACCACCCCTACCCCTAACCCTAACCCTAACCCTAACCCTAACCCTACCCCAAACCCTACCCTTACCCCTACCCCTAACCCTCAGCACAGAAAATGGGAGAACCCTAACCCTAACCGTAACCCTAGCACAGGGGCGGGGTGTCACCTAGCACAGGCAGAGGAGGCTCAGCCCTGAACCTGAAGCTCGGCGCAGGAGGCGTCGGGAGGGTGGGGGGCTCCGCTCACCAGGACGCCCCGGCGTTGGCGTTTGGAAGCGCGTTCCGGCGGCACCGGTTCCAGATTCGCCGCGTCTCCTCTCCGCACGGCTCCCAGACACCCTCCCTCCTGTTGGGGAAATACCTGCAGGTGCCCACACCTGCTTCCCTCTGGGGAGAGGACTCCGACGGAAATAATCAGGTTTTGTTTTCACTGACAGGTGGATGTTTAGTCAGGTTTCGTGGTAATTAGAGCCAAACCCTAAATATTTACAACCCTCCCCGAGAACGAGGAGTTTCCACCCAGGAAGCCGATGCTGGTGACTCACAGGCACCGTTTCCTTCGGGGTTTCGTGCGGCTGCGGGGCGGGGGGCCGCGGGCTGGAGCCGCCGGGAGCCGGGAGCCGGGAGCCGGAAGCAGTTTTGGTAAAAGCAGTGGACACGTTTACAGACACGGGCTTCTGGTCGGAATGAGGAAACTCAGACCTGGGAAACACACGTCCGAACAACGCCAGCCCGTTCCGGAGCCTGGGAGTGGGGTTTTGCACACTTGTCTCCGTTTCATCACTCCTCATTCCGTGCCTTTGGGTGGTGACACCGAGCCAAAAGGACTCTGGTTTCCGTGGCTGCTCTGCCCCAGGCGAAGGAGGAGGCGAACGAGGGAGGGACCGAGAAGGTTGGACGCGGTGTGGCTGGCTGCAGCCATCTCTTTTCGATTGTATATTTTTATTGACTCAGACAGGAAGGGAGAGGGAGCGAGAAACGCCAATGATGAGAATCACGGATCGGCTGCCTCCTGCACGCCCCCTGCGGGGGATGGAGCCCCCAACCCGGGCCTGTGCCCCGACCGGGAATCGAACCCTGACCTCCTGGTTCCTGGGTCGACGCTCAAACCCTGAACCGGACCAGCCGGGCTGGCCGCACCAGTCTTGACTTTGGGCAAAGCAGCCGGGCCAGGAGCGAGCAAAGGGGAGACACAGGTGTGGAGGGCCTCCCTCCTCCCTGGATACAGGCGCCGCACACCCACACTCATGCGCTCACACACACACACACACTCATGCGCTCACACACACACACACACACACACACTCATGCGCTCGCACACACACACACACACACACTCATGCGCTCACACACACACGCACACGCACACTCAGACGCTCTCACACACATACATGCACACACTCACACGCTCTCACACACACATGCACACTCGCACACATATGCACACACTTGCACACATGCACAATGCACACATACATGTACACAGTCCCACGTGCTCATATGCACGCACACATGCACACTCACGTATGCACACACATGCACAATGCACACGCGCACATACATGCACACTCACTCACGCACACACGCACAATGCACACTCTCACACACACATGTACACACACACATGCACAGTCACCACACGTGCACACGCGCACAATGCACAGACATGCACTCACGTGCACACTCTCACACACATGCACACTCACACGCACACGAACACACACTTGCGCACGCACACACACACACACACACACACACACACACACTGGGGCCGAGCGCCCGCACCGCTGTCCTGGGGGCAGTCGCCCCGGTGGGCACACACTCGGGAGGGACTCTTGGGGGAGGCGCGGCTCCGGTGTGCGGGGTGGCCCTCTCCCTGGCAGTGGCTCTGGAACTCTGTGAGGAAATGGCTGTTGAACTCCACGGCATCACCTGCCCGCCTCTCGCTTCAGCGGGCACAGACCGGGCAGCGGGCCAGGGGCCGGGGTTCTGGGGCGGCTGCGGGCACCGCGCCACATCTGTCCCGATGTCTCTGTGACCCCAGTCCTGCGCCGTCAGCCCCGGGTCCTGGGCTCCGTGCGACCTCCCCTCCCCCCAAACCAGGCCCAGAGCTGAGCGGACCCAGAGACCTCAGTCAGATTTGTCCCGGGACAGACGGGGTGGGGGGGCGGCAGCGAGGGGGCGAGAGAGCTCAGAGCGCACGGGGCTGTCGGAGGGGGCGGGTCTCTGTGTCCGTGGTCACCGTGTGACCGCTGGCCGGACAGCTTTCCGAGGGCCAACGTGTACACAAAGGTGTGAGTTTCTGTGTCATCCGATGTCACGCGTTGCCACGCGGCACGTGGCTTCCTGGGCCCTCTGCCCTGTCTGTGCCTGGGGGCGGGGCGGGGTGTGGGAGGCCTCCTCGCCGAGAGACCGACCGTCACGCGGTCCCTGCGGGTGGGCGCGGGGTCCCTGGGCCACCAGGCGCTGCCCGCAGGACGCTGAGCCCCGGGCGCCTTGTGTCCTGGCCGCCCGTGTTGGCCTTGCTCTGCGCGGATGAGGTTTCGTCTGGAGCCCGTGGGCCCGAACCCGTCTCCCCGTGCAACGGCCACCTTCCCCCGTGGCGCCGGCTCAGCCTCAGTGGGGGCAGGGCCGGGACAGACGCAGATCTGCGGGCGGACCTGGAACAGGGCGGGGAGAGCCGGACCCGTGGCCCTGCCTCTCCCGGAGATGCGAGTTTCTCCTGACGCCGAGGCCGAGCCCGGGTTTCCGTCTCTCCCTGCAGACGGTGCCCTGTTTCCCCCCCACACCACCACCACTACCACCGAGGCCCTGAACCCTGGGGGCCGAGCCTGGGCGCCTGTCCCAGTTGCTGTGCTGCCAGCCCGCCCTGGCAGAATGGAACGGGAGAGGCCGGAGGAGCCGGGCTCTCCTCTTCGTCTCCGAAGATGGCGGCCCCGTGGTGCCTCATCTCCTGCCCTGGAGACTCTCAGGGCCCGGTGTCCCCTGGAGACCTCGGCCCCGGGTCCTACAGGGTCACCTCCAAGTGGCCGACCCAGCTACTCACAGGTGCCTGTTGCTCCCACTCACCGGCTCGATCATCAGCTCCAGCTGGACTCACAGCTGCCCCCTGCCTTCCACTCTGCTGGCATTGGCTGCCCTCCTAGGCACTAGCCACCCTGCCGGCTCTGACTGTCCTCCGGCTCCGGCTGCCCTGCCCACACTGGCCGCCCAGCCCCCCTCAGCCTGAGCCACAGGACAAGGCCTCGCGCCCCCGCTGTGGGCTGGGCCGCACGGCCGAGCGCTGAGGCCCTGGGGAAGCTGGGGAGGCTGAGCCCACCTTTGCTCCGGCCCCTCAGCTGCGGCCCATGGGGCTCTGATCGGGCAAGACCGGGTGTGACCGGTTCCTCTTGTCCCGGGGTGTGGGACACGTCCTCCACGAGCCGGCAGAGTGAGGGGGCCGCACCCAGAGCTGCTGGGGTGTCGGTGATGCCTGCAGCCCCTGGTCCAGAATCCCCCTTCTCTGTGCGTCTGCAAACACAGGGCAGCACCAGGCCGAGGGAACCTGGGGGTCCCCCCAGACACCGACCGCTCCTCAGGCCAGCTCCCCCCACCCCCACCCCCCGCGGGCACCGGCTCCTGCACCCAGGGAGGGGCAGCCCTCACCGGGGGAATTTTTAGTCCTTTGATCCTCACTGCCACGTGATCGCATTCCAGGGGCCGATCGGGGAGCAGATGGCTCGTTCCTCTCCTCTCCTCTCCTCGCCGCCCGCCGAGCAGGGGCTGGGACAGGATCTGGCTCCTCTATCGGGCCTCCCAGCGGAGAGCCGCTCAGCTCCACGCTGTGTTTTGACTTATTGAACGCGGACGCGCTCCCCGCAGTAAACCCCCCGCCGATACTCAGGCACGGAGCTCGCTCTGCTCCTGGGAGTCAGTCCCTGCGCTCTGGATCGGGGAGCTGGTGGGGGGCCATAGCATCCTGCAAACGTGCCCTCACCCCCTGCAGTGGCCTCCCTCCAGGGCCCTGAGGGTGGCACTCTCTCTGCGGGCAGGGCTGCCCCATCACGCAGCTTCCCGCACCCACCCCGCACGGGGCTGGGGGCCCAGACCAGGGCCGTCACTGCCTCTGGCACAGCTCCCCCTGAGGGCGAGCCAGGCCCTGGGGGAGGAGGAGTGACATAGGCCGGGGTGTCTCCCACACTGCACACAGGAGGGGGCACCGCGCCAGCGATGGCCTGGGATGTGTGGGCAGACGCCCCGGGGTCCAGTCAGGCACACAGTCCGGCTGGATTGTCATGAGGGTTCGGGTGGTGTCTGGAAGCTGCCAGGAGAGAGGAGCAGGGCCAGGGGACGTGCCAGGTGAGGAGGGGGGCAGGTGGCACCCTCGTGGAGAGACCAACAACAAGGAGACAGCTGCTACGCCAGGGGAGGAGGGGAGAAGGGGATGAGGGAGAGGGAGGAGGGGAGGGGAGGAAGAGGGGAGGAAGGGAGGAGGGGAAAAGGAGGGGAGGAGGGGAGGGGAGGAAGAGGGGAGGAAGGGAGGAGGGGAGGAGGAGGGGAGGAGGAGAGGAGGGAGGGGAAGGAGGGGAGTGGAGGAAGAGGGGAGGAAGGGAGGAGGGGAGGAAGAGGGGAGGAAGGGAGGAGGGGAGGAGGAAGGGAGGAGGGGAGGGGAGGAGGAGGGGAGAAGGGGATGAGGGAGGGGGAGGAGGGGAGGGGAGGAAGAGGGGAGGAAGGGAGGAGGGGAGGAGGAGGGGAGGAGGAGAGGAGGGAGGGGGAGGAGGGGAGGGGAGGAAGAGGGGAGGAAGGGAGGAGGGGAGGAAGAGGGGAGGAAGGGAGGAGGGGAGGAGGAAGGGAGGAGGGGAGGGGAGGAGGGGAGAAGGGGATGAGGGAGGGGGAGGAGGAGAGGGGAGGAAGAGGGGAGGAAGGGAGGAGGGGAGGAGGAGGGGAGGAGGAGAGGAGGGAGGGGGAGGAGGGGAGGGGAGGAAGAGGGGAGGAAGGGAGGAGGGGAGGAGGAAGGGAGGACGGGAGGGGAGGAGGAGGGGAGGAGGGGAGAAGGGGATGAGGGAGGGGGAGGAGGGGAGGGGAGGAAGAGGGGAGGAAGGGAGGAGGGGAGGAGGAGGGGAGGAGGAGAGGAGGGGAGGAAGGGAGGGGGAGGAGAGGAAGAGGGGAGGAGGGGAGGGGAGGAAGGGAGGGGGAGGAGAGGAAGAGGGGAGGAGGGGAGGGGAGGAGGAGGGGAGGAAGGGAAGAGGGGAGGAAGGGAGGGGGGAGGAGAGGAGGAGGGGAGGGGAGGAAGGGAGGGGGGAGGAGAGGAGGAAGGGATGGGGGAGGGGGGCAGTGAAGGTGGAGGGGGGCGCTCTGTGCTGGAGCAGAGACTTCCTGTCCCCCCGGGCTCAGGCCGGGATCTGTACCCTCAGCCCGGTCCCGGCCTCGGCTTGGACTGAATGTCCCGCTGGCTTCTCCGCCTGCAGGGGGCAGACTGGGACTCCCCGGCCTGGTGACCATGGGAGCCACATCCTGGAATAAATATCTCCCCCTCTCCCCATTCCTCCCTCTCTCCCCCTTCCCTCCCTTTCTCCCCCTTCCCTTCCTCTCCTCCCCCTCTCCCCCTCCTTTCCCCTCCTCTTTTCCCCTCCCTCTCTCTCCCCCTCTCTTCTTCTCTCCCCCTCCCTTCCTCTCTCCCCCTCTCCCCCTCCTTTCCCTCCCTCTTTTCCCCTCCCTCTCTCTCTCCCTCTCTTCTTCTCTCCCACTTCCCTTCCTCTCTCCCTCCTCTCTTCCTCTCTCCCCCTCCATTTCTACCCCCCTCCCTTTCTACCTCCCTCTTTCCCTCTCTCCCCCACCTTCCTTTTCCTCCCTCTCTCCCTCCCTTCTTCTCCCTCCCTCCCTTCCTTTCTCCCCCTCCCTTTCTCCCCCATCCATCTCCCCCCTCCCCTCCTCCCCCTTCCCTCCCTCTCTACCCCCTGCCTCCCTCTACCCCCTCTCTCTCCCTCTCTCCCCCTCCCTTTCTACCCCCCTACCTCCTTCTCTCTCCCACCCTCCTTTTCCTCCCTCTCTCCCTCCCTTCTTCTCCCTCTCCTCCTCCCTCCCTCTCTACCCCCTCCCTCCATGTATCCCCTCCCTTCCTCTACCCCCTGTCTCTCCCTCCCTCCTTCCTCTGTCTCTCCCCCTTCCCTTCTTCTCCCTCTCTCCCTCCCTCCACCCCTCTCCCTCCCTCCCCACTCTCTTCTTTCCTCCCTCCCTTCCCCCTCTCTCCCCTCTCTCTCTCCCTCCATCTCTCTCTCCCTCCCTCCTCCCTCCCTTTCTCCCTCCCCCTCGCCCCCAGAGCCTTCCTTCTCAGAGAGCCCCGCTGTGCAGCAGCCTCTCCATTCCGGTCTGAAGATGAGAAAACGGGGGGGGGGGTGGAGAAGGGGGGGCTCCGTGCCCTGGCCCCAGGTCTGACGCTCTGATGGCCGCGGTCAGAGGCAGGATCTCGCGTCTCTGCCGTTTCCAGGGACCGGGCCTTCTCCTCTCAGTCGGCGTCATGGGGGGGGGGGGGCGCTGAGGGAGCCCACACCCTCCGCTCTGCCACTGGACATGAACCCGCGAAAGAAAGGGGGGGGACCGTCCCAAGCTCCACAGGGGAGTGGTCTCGGCCAGCTTTCGGGTGGTTGGGGGGTGAGTCTAAAGGCCTGGCCGGGCCGAGCTCCTGTCCCTCCCGTCCCTGTCCCTCCCGTCCCTGTTCCTCCTGTCCCTGTCCCTGTCCCTCCCGTCCCTGTCCCTGTCCCTCCCGTCCCTGTCCCTCCCGTCCAGGTCCCTGTCCTCCCGTCCCTGTCCCTCCTGTCCCTGTCCCTGTCCCTCCCGTCCCTGTCCCTGTCCCTCCCGTCTCTGTCCCTGTCCCTCCCGTCCAGGTCCCTGTCCTCCCGTCCCTGTCCCTCCCGTCCCTGTCCCTGTCCCTCCCGTCCGGGCTGAGGCGGGAGGCTCAGAGCCAGCGGGACGGCTGAGCGGGACCTCCGGCAGCTGCGGACGCTCTCGCACCCCGTTCCCGAGCTGTGACTCCCGGTCCGTGTTCTTCCTCCCTCCTTGTCTCTGTGTGTCCCGTGTTGTCTGTCCCAAACACGCACCATCGGTGGCCCCCGGGGGTGCCCGACGCCCGGTGAAGAGAGAGGGGGTGGGAAAGAGCAGCAGAAAGGGGGCAGGGAAAGGGGCCGGGCACCCTGCCGCTGCAGAGGGCAGGGCACCATGGCGCCTGGTTTCACAGATGCCATTGGTGGGGGGAGAGGGCGTCTGCAATTCAGCCCTCCAGCCACCAGGTGGCAGGCCCGTGCCCAAACGGCCTTTCCCAGGGTTCCCTTGGGGGGGTTCAGGTTTCACCCAATGCCAGGGTCCCTCTGCCACCCTTCCCATCCCTGACCTACTGCCTCTGCTTGGGCATGTCCAAAGTCAGTGCCAACAGCCCCCACCATGGGCAGTAGCCCTCAGAAGCAGAGGCCCCGGGTAACACGCCGATGGCATTTCTGCGCTGACACGGGGCCCGCAGTTCTGGAAGAGCTGAAGGCCCAGGCCGTGCTCTGCAGAGTTCTGTCATGCCCCCACAGAGCTCCGTCACCTCCCCCAGAACTCCATCACCTCCCCCAGAGTTCTGCTCCCCCCCAGAGCTCTGTCACCTCCCCCAGAGCTCCGTCACCCCCCCAGAGCTCCGTCACCCCCCCCAGAGCTCCGTCACCCCCACAGAGCTCCGTCACCTACCCCAGAGCTCTGTCACCTCCCCCAGAGCTCTGTCAGCCCCCAGAGCTCCATCACCCCCCGGAGCTCCATCACCCCCCGGAGCTCCATCACCCCCCCCGGAGCTCCGTCACCTCCCCCAGAGCTCCATCACCCCCACAGAGCTCCGTCACCCCCCGGAGCTCTGTCACCTCCCCCAGAGCTCCATCACCCCCACAGAGCTCCATCACCCCCACAGAGCTCCGTCACCCCACAGAGCTCCATCACCCCCACAGAGCTCCATCACCTCCCCAGAGCTCCGTCACCCCCCCAGAGCTCCGTCACCCCCACAGAGCTCCGTCACCTACCCCAGAGCTCTGTCACCTCCCCCGGAGCTCCGTCACCTCCCCCAGAGCTCCATCACCCCCACAGAGCTCCATCACCCCCACAGAGCTCCATCACCCCCCCGGAGCTCCATCACCTCCCCCAGAACTCCATCACCCCCACAGAGCTCCGTCACCTCCCCGGAGCTCCGTCACCTCCCCCAGAGCTCCATCACCCCCACAGAGCTCCGTCACCTCCCCCAGAGCTCCATCACCCCCACAGAGCTCCGTCACCCCCACAGAGCTCCGTCACCTCCCCCAGAGCTCCGTCACCTCCCCCAGAGCTCCGTCACCTCCCCAGAGCTCCGTCACCTCCCCCAGAGCTCCGTCACCTCCCCAGAGCTTCGTCACCTCCCCAGAGCTCCGTCACCTCCCCCAGAGCTCCATCACCTCCCCAGAGCTCCGTCACCTCCCCCAGAGCTTCGTCACCTCCCCCAGAGCTCCGTCACCTCCCCAGAGCTCTGTCACCTCCCCCAGAGCTCCGTCGCCTCCCCAGAGCTCCATCACCTCCCCCAGAGCTCTGTCACCTCCCCCAGAGTTCCATCACCCCCCGGAGCTCCGTCACCTCCCCCAGAGCTCCGTCACCTCCCCAGAGCTCCATCACCTCCCCCAGAGCTCCATCAACCCCCCGAGCTCCGTCACCTCCCCCAGAGCTCCGTCACCTCCCCAGAGCTCCGTCACCTCCCCAGAGCTCTGTCACCTCCCCAGAGCTCCGTCACCTCCCCCAGAGCTCTGTCAGCCCCCAGAGCTCCATCACCTCCCCCAGAGCTCCGTCACCTCCCCCAGAGCTCCGTCACCTCCCCAGAGCTCTGTCACCTCCCCAGAGCTCTGTCACCTCCCCAGAGCTCTGTCACCTCCCCCAGAGCTCCGTCACCCCCTCCATCATTCTCTTGCATGGATGCGGCTTCTGCCTTACCCCCCACCCCTGTTCGGATGTCAGCACTGGGGTGTCACTCGCCCGCCCCTTACAAGCCCCGAGCTCCTCTGTGCTGCTCGCCTGCCCCCGTGCCCACAGCCGGCAGGACGGAGGAAAAGCAGAGAGGCCCCTGGCTCTGACCCTGAGATGTCTTCTTCCTTCCATGGCAGAGGGGAGCACCCCGCCCGCTGGCCACAGTGCCTCTCTCACCAGGCCAGGGCGGTGGGGCTTTGGCCGGAGGTGGTCTTACTTTCCAGGATGCTCCGGCCCCAGACCGGCCGGCACCTGCTGTCTCGCCTCGCCTCGCCTCGGGCTGGCTGTCCAGGGTGCAGTCTTCCTCCCGGGGCTCGGCACAGCGTCTGCAGCAGTGTGGGCGCCCGGGCATCCTGGCAATCGGGGGAGCACGAGGGTCCCGGCAGAGCTTCCGGGAGTGCCAGCCCTCAGGGCCGCCGGCCCCTCCGGCTCATCAGATTCGGCGGGCATGACCCGGGAGGGGGTATGTGGAGGTGGCTTTCTTTAAAAATATATTTTATTGATTTTTACAGAGAGGAAGGGAGAGGGATAGAGAGTTAGAAACATCGACCAGCTGCCTCCTGCACACCCTCCTGGGGATGTGCCCACAGCCAAGGAACATTCCCTTGACCGAAATCGAACCTGGGACCTCTATCCACTGAGCCAAAGTGGTCAGGGCTGAGATTATTATTTCCTTAAAAATACATTTTATTGATAATTTTACAAAGTAGAATGGAGATTGATAAAGAGCTAGAAACATCGATCAGCTGCCTCCTGCACACCTCCCTCCCCCACTGGGGATGTGCCCACAACCATGGTACATGCCCTTGACGGGAATCGAACCCAGGACCTTTCAGTCCACAGGCCGTCGCTCTGTCCACTGAGCCCAATCCGGTTTTGGCTGGGGACGGCTTTTTGGTAACGAACGAGCTGACGGAGCTGAGCTGGGTGGTCCGGTTTCATTCCTGGGTACCACGTGGATGGGTGTGGAATTTGGGGAAGGAACCGGGCACCTGCTTACCACCCGCCACAGATTGGTGGAGAGCCTCACGGAGCTACGGAGCACCCGGCCCCTCTGCAGACACGCAGCTCCACACCTGAGAGCAAGGACTTGTCAGCGGCGCTGCCGGGACGATGGGTTCCAGCCAGGACGGAAGCGCAGGTGCGATTCAGACCCCGCACAGCGAGGAAGCAGTGTATTTCTTCCCGAAGTTAACTTACATTTTTTTTTTTTGGTTATATAAGCAAAACTTGCTTGAAAAATGTAAAGAGGCCCCATATCACCCTGAGCCTGTTCCTTAGCAAGAATCACTATTAGCATTTTGAGGGGTGTGCTTCCTCCGGTGACGTCCCTGGGTAATTAATTAGTTTGTTGGGCAAATGGATGGGTTCGAAGGAAGGCTAGATAGTGGACGATAATATATTTACCCATTTTTTTCTTTTGAAATGTAGGGGTTTGTTTTCCCCACAAACAACTATTGGTGGTTCCTACGACGTTGCTGATTCATGCCCCGTGCTGTGCGTCCCATCATCCTGGCTGCCCTGTGACTGCCACTGGTCACTCCTAAGGTAACTTAGAACTTCAAATGCCCTCAGAAATGTTGCATTGTGTTATTTTTTAAAAATATATTGTATTGATTTTTCACAGAGAGGAAGGGCGAGGGATAGAAAGTTAGAAACGTCGATGAGAGAGAAACATCCATCAGCTGCCTCCTGCACACCCCCCATTGGGGATGTGCTCGCAACCAAGGTACATGCCCTTGACCGGAATCGAATCTGGGACCCTTCAGTCCTCAGGCCGACGCTCTATCCACTGAGCCACACCGGTTTTGGTGACATGTTGCGTTCTATTCCGAGTCTCTGAGTGTGCATAGAAGATGAAATGTTCTTCAGACTAATTTTGTGTTTTTGAGGAGAGTGAGGCAGGACTCCCTGGATGAGTCACTGAAGCACTTCCTCCTCTCCATGCAGCCTCGTCTTGCCACGTCCCAGCTGCCGGCCACGCCCCGTCTGCACCGCCCTGAGCTGGGTGCTCCGGGTTTGGCCTCCTCTGCAGTTTTAGTTCCCACTCGCTCCCCCTGTCACGGGCCAGCCGCAGGTCCCGCACCTCCGTGAGCTCGCTTTCCCGTGTCCACAGCGTCTGAGGGCTCACTGCCCGGGGGCTGGGCTCTTGGCCCTGACCTTGAACATGAGCTACTCGGTTCCGTTCACACAGCCGTGGCTCGGCGCCTCTGCGTGAGGCTGTGTGTGTGATTTCACGGTCTGTGCCCGCACACTGGGAGGTGCGTCGCCCCGGGGAGCGAGCGAGGGGAGGAGGAGGGGACCGAGGTTTGTGCACCCGCCGGGTGCTGGAGCGGACGGCTGGCCCGCGGCTACGTTTTCAAGGACTTTGTAGGTTGGACGTGAAACGCAGCCGCCGTTCAACCCTCCTGTGCCCCGCTGCACCGTGCCCGCGTTGGCTCGGGTGCCTCGGGCTGGGCACGGGATCTTGGCCACGGTCGGAGTCCGTATGCCACGGAAATTGGCAAACACGGCGGGTCGAATCTGATCGATGGCTTTGTCAAGCGACGGGGCCTGAGGAGGGATGGGGGGGTTAGCTGCGGATCCCGCGTGAGAGTGTGTGGCGGCGACTGCGGTGAGCGGAGCAGCCACGGAGAGGAAGGGTGTTGGGGCTGGCGTGCGGGTCCGTCCCGGACGCGGTGATGCAGGAGTGGGGTTCTGACCGCGCAGCGGGAAAGCCGGACCGGGTTTCCGTGGGGCAGACGCCATCGGGGTGGGAGTGGGGAGCAGTTTGGCGGCAGATCGCGTCTCAGACGGAACGGTCGTTCAACGGGGAAAGGGCTGTCGGACAATTCATCTGTGGTGGGGTCACAACGATAGGCTGGCTGCAGACGCAAGAGGCTGGCCAGTCGGCGAGCGCATTCCGCAAGGACCAGCTGAATGTGTAGGCGCTGCGGTAAAAGAGCCACGTGTGTTTCGTGGCTGAGTGCGGATTACACGCCGTGCCTCCTTAACGTGGGCACATTTTGTAATGGAGTTATACCCACGTGTATTTTCCAACGTTTATTGTTATTATTATTTTTTTAAATATATTTTATTGATTTTTTTTTTTTTTTTTTTACGGAGAGGAAGGGAGAGGGATAGAGAGTCAGAAACATAGATCAGCCGCTTCCTGCACACCCCCTACTGGAGATGTGCCTGCAGCCAAGGTCCATGCCCTCGACCGGAATCGAACCTGGGACCCTTCAGTCCGCAGGCCGACGCTCTATCCACTGAGCCAAACTGGTTTCGGCTGTCATCATCATCATCGTTATTATTGTTATTGTTGCTATTATTTGGTGGGTCTGTGAAACACGCAGTCTGCATCGCCAGACGCCCTCACAGTGGCTTTGAACCTGGGCATGGAGAGCCGGTGGCGCTGACGACAGCATCCCCACACCCTCCCTGGAGCTGCCCCCCTCCTGGGGACCTGAGGGCAACAGGGGAGGCACGGGCTCTTTGGGGGTCCCCTTCCAACAGACCTCCCCTCTGTTCTGTCTGTGAGCCACCTGCATGTGCTGCTTCTCCTTCTAAACGTGAAGCCCACACACATCAACTCTCCTTCAGAAGAACCGGGCCACGAAGGCGGGGCCTCTGGACTCCCAGGAGCGCCCCCTCCTGTGGACCCGACACAGACCTTGGCTCAGGAGCCCCCCGTCCTCACACTGTGCCTTCTCCCCCACAGAAACCCTGTGTGTGTGTGGGGGGGGGGTGCTCCTTCCTGAGCAGGAGAGGCCGGAGGGAGAAGATGCACATTTCCTGTGAACACTCATCCTGGGGAGTCTGAGAGCCACACATAGCTGCACCCCTCCCGCCCCTGCCCACTCCCCGGGGGCCAGCGTGACCTTGGGAGGCGTTGCTGCCCCTGGGCCCAGCTTGGGAAATGTGATGTTGGTTTCACTGGAGTAAAATGTGGGGGGCAGAAAGCCGACGGGGGAGCTGCTGCGGCTTCTTCCCCCGGCCCCCACCCGGCCTCACCTGCAGCTCGCATCCCTCCCGACAGTGAACCGCTGAGCCCGTCTGCTGAATTCCCTTCAATAGCCCGCCCAGGCCTCCCCTCCATCTCTCCTCACACAGCCCAAGCCCCAACCTCTCCTGTGAACCCCAGGAAAATACCCCTTTTTATTGCTAGCGGTCTCCCTGGGGGCAGAGTGACTGACTTAAGGGAAGGAGAAATACTGCTGATGCTCACTGTGGGCAGTGAGGTGGGTTAGATGCAGAAAACGGGGAGTCGCGCCCCGGGGTGTCTGTGCGCCGGGGCCTGGTGCAGAGCTTCGGTCACCAGCTCATCCGAGAATATGGGGGAGGCTCGTGGACCTCCTAAGGATATGGGGGTGTTTCATGGACCTCCTAAGGACATGGGGGTGTTTCATGGACCTCCTAAGGATATGGGGGTGTTTCATGGACCTCCTAAGGATATGGGGGTGTTTCATGGACCTCCTAAGGACATGGGGGTGTTTCATGGACCTCCTAAGGAAATGGGGGTGTTTCATGGACCTCCTAAGGACATGGGGGTGTTTCATGGACCTCCTAAGGATACGGGGGTGTTTCATGGACCTCCTAAGGATACGGGGGTGTTTCATGGACCTCCTAAGGACACGGGGGTGTTTCATGGACCTCCTAAGGACACAGGGGTGTTTCATGGACCTCCTAAGGACACGGGGGTGTTTCATGGACCTCCTAAGGACACGGGGGTGTTTCATGGACCTCCTAAGGACACGGGGGTGTTTCATGGACCTCCTAAGGACACGGGGGTGTTTCATGGACCTCCTAAGGACATGGGGGTGTTTCATGGACCTCCTAAGGACATGGGGGTGTTTCATGTACCTCCTAAAGGACATGGGGGTGTTTCATGGACCTCCTAAAGGACATGGGGGTGTTTCATGGACCTCCTAAAGGACATGGGGGTGTTTCATGGACCTCCTAAAGGACATGGGGGTGTTTCATGGACCGCCTAAAGGACATGGGGGTGTTTCATGGACCTCCTAAGGATATGGGGGAGGCTCAGCTGCTGGCTCTCGGTCCGTGTCCAGCAGGACACGAGGAGTGAGTGAGCCGAAAGGAGTGGGAAGAACGTCCGTCAGGAACCGGTGTGCCTGCAGAAGGCTCCAAACGGCCACGCTTCGTGGGCTTCTCCACGTTGCCATGGCAACCTCGGTGGGTACCCCCCCCCCCCCACCACGGAAGAAAACAAGGGGCAGGGGATGTTCTTAGGAGATGCAAAGCCCTCGGGGGCGGCTCGGTAAGCAGCCCGCGAACAGAACCCGCGCCATCCCGCCATGCATATTCATGAGGCCGGGTTCTGTGGCTGCCTCGTCAGCAGTCAGGGAACACATGGTGCGCGCTGGCAGCGCCCGGCCCAGGTGGAGGCTGCGGGCCGAGGCGATGGCAGGAGCCGGGACCTGCGAGGCTGACTGACATTTCCATCTGGAGCGAAGGCTGGTAATTAACGGGAAGGAGTGCGCCCGCAGCCTCGCACCATCTGCTCGGGAAGCGGGCCGCGCGGGCGGGCGGGATGGCTCCGACAGGCGGCCGGGCATCTGTTCTGGAGCAGGGAGCCGAGGAGGCAGTGCGGCTGGGAGTGAGCAGCGCGAGGGGCTCTCGGACCCGGGCGAGCCCGCGGCGCTGCAGAAAGGGGGTCGTTTCATCTCACGCACCCGCGTCTCTCCGGCGCGCGGCTGGCTGCGGGGCGCCTCACCATGGCCTCGGAAAGGCTGTTTGGTTCCGGCTCCAGGCTCTTCAAGTCGGGCTCCAGCTGCCGTCCTCGACAATAGGGCTAATTTCGGAGCCAGGAGCTGAGGTTAAATCCTTCCATTGTGACGGGAGCGGGGGAGGGAGGACAGAAGGAGTGCTCGGGGCCAGGCTGTTCAAAACCGAGGAGGCAAATGCTGGCCCGCAGAGGGGCAGGTCAGAAATCACCCCCTGCTCGCCTCGCGCCCCCCTCCCCCCCGTGCGCCTTGAGGTTTCTGTGTGGGTCTGTTTCCCCAGGGCGCCCTGTCCCGTCGCATCAGACCACGACTGGCTCTGGGTACGGCTCTAGCGTGTACCAAGTCAGAAGCCGAGTCAAGTTCATGAGAGAGTTAGTGTGGGGTTGGGGCAGGATGAGTGGGAAGCTCTTTTCTAAGTCCTTACCCCATATTCTTAGGAGGTCCATAAAACACCCCCATATTCTCAGGAGGTCCATAAAACACCCCCATATTCTCAGGAGGTCCATAAAACACCCCCATATTCTCAGGAGGTCCATAAAACACCCCCATATTCTCAGGAGGTCCATAAAACACCCCCATATTCTCAGGAGGTCCATAAAACACCCCCATATTCTCAGGAGGTCCATAAAACACCCCCATATTCTCAGGAGGTCCATAAAACTCCTCCATATTCTTAGGAGGTCCATGAGCCTCCTCCATATTCTTACGAGGTCTATGAAACACCCCCATATTCTTAGGAGGTCTATGAAACACCCCCATATTCTTAGGAGGTCCATTAAACACCCCCATATTCTTAGGAGGTCCATGAAACACCCCCATATTCTTAGGAGGTCTATGAAACACCCCCATATTCTTAGGAGGTCTATGAAACACCCCCATATTCTTAGGAGGTCCATGAAACACCCCCATATTCTTAGGAGGTGTACCAGCCTCCGGAAGTGGGACTCACCTTTGAGAGGCACCAGCAGACAGAGAGCTTGGCCTCCCCTCCGACTCACAGATGAAAGCCACTTTTAAGAAAAGAAATGTTGTATCAGTCTTTCCACGTCAGGAGAAGCTTGGTGCCTGGAGCAGGGGGAGGGAATCAGGAGAAGCTGGGGGCTCAGTGTCTGGAGCAGGGGAGGGGAGAGGAGAAGTTGGGGTAGGGGGAGGGGAGAGGAGAAGCTGGGGGCTCAGTGTCTGGAGCAGGGGGCGGGCAGAGGAGAAGCTGGGGGCTCAGGGTCTGGAGCAGGGGAGGGGAGAAGAGAAGCTGGAGCAGGGGGCGGGGAGAGGAGAAGCTGGGGGCTCAGTGTCTGGAGCAGGGGGAGGGCAGAGGAGAAGCTGGGGGCTCAGTGTCTGGAGCAGGGGAGGGGAGAAGAGAAGCTGGAGCAGGGGGAGGGGAGAGGAGAAGCTGGGGGCTCAGGGTCTGGAGCAGGGGGCGGGCAGAGGAGAAGCTGGGGGCTCAGTGTCTGGAGCAGGGGGCTGGCAGAGGAGAAGCTGGAGCAGGGGGAGGGGAGAGGAGAAGCTGGGGGCTCAGGGTCTGGAGCAGGGGGCGGGCAGAGGAGAAGCTGGGGGCTCAGTGTCTGGAGCAGGGGCGGGCAGAGGAGAAGCTGGGGCAGGGGGTGGGGAGGGTCTGTGAACACAGCTCCCGGATGGGCCCAGGGGCTCCTCTGCAGAGTCCGGCAGATGGCAGATGACTTGACTGGAGCTGTGTGTGACCGTTGCTAAATCAGAGCCACGGAGTGGTATTTACCGAGACCTCCTGGTGCCATATGGAACCGGAGAATATTTAGACCCTGGAATTTGAACTCCTCGCAGGAGGGTGGACATGGCTTTGGATTTAGACCATCGCCCCTCGCACTCCTGGGCGAGTCCGGATTATTTCCCTGATCCACGGCGTGCTGGCATGGGGGAGAGCCGGGACAGACCAAACAGAAAATGCCTTAGTTCCCACATCTGAGGAAGACAGAGGCCGCAGTCACGGGTAAAGCCACGGACCCAGCCGTGTGCTGGTGAAGCTGAGTGCGGGGTTTTCTCTCCTCTCCACGTCCAGCGTGGACAGAGAGGGGGTCCAGTTACCGAGCAGAGGAGCTGGGGACTGAGAAATAAAAGACAGAATAGAGGACACAGAAGTAGAACTAAAAAGCTGGGGCCGGGTGGAATCTCCGTTCTCTCTGACGGGGAGACAGGAATCAATCCCAACAGCGGCGTGTTTATTTATACTAAAATACAGAGGGGTTTCACCTGAAAAAAACTTAGGATCAAAGGAGCTTAAGTGGGCCCAGGCCCCATTCACTCCCTCATTCCCGGGGCTCGGCTGAATCCACGTTTCAAGGCCCTCCCCCTGACACCTGGGGCAAAGTTAAGAGTCGGTACTGATAAGGCATCCAGCCTTCTTGGTGGATGTGTTTCCAAGACGCGGCTCTACCTGGCGCCTCGGATTCAGCGGACGCTGATTTAAAGGCTGCTCAGGTGCCTCCCCTGGAGGCCGGCCCTCTACAGCCCATCACACAAAAGGCACGGTAAACCCGCTGAAAGAGTCCCAAATGGGACGTACACAGCGATCTCCCCACCAAAGGCTTTAAACGAGAGCAGACGAGAGGAGACGCAATCACACATGGCAACGAACTGCCAGAGAGCACATGGGTCGCTTCGGAGAGGGAGAAGAGCCGGGGTCCCGGCGGAGAAAGAGAGAGAGACTCATCCCCGAAACCTGGACGCCTACGACGCCGTAACGGAGACAGCTGGTGACCCGCACACTCAGGTGAAGAGCCCTGAGATCCCCTTTAAGTAAATCGCACCCGAAGGTTAACACCGACGAGCAGACCACGTGAGTCAGGAGGGGCGGACAACACGAAGCATCGATTCAGATATTTCACCCTTTCCTCTCTTGCGCGAATCCTTTTCACGTCCCGTGTTGTCCAGGGTTCCCATGTCGGGGTTCGGGATCTGGAGAAGGCCGCACACACATGAAGAGAGGCTGGAAAAGCATCCATTGGGGAATCCTGGGGGCCGGGCGGGAGTCCACCTCTAGGGGGAGGACACCCCCAGCTCTGGCTTTGCTATCCCCTTTTATTGGGACTATGGGATACCTCCGTGTCCTTTAGGTCAGGGAGTTCCAACAATGAGTCGACCGGCGAGAGTGAACGTAAGACTAACACGTGGAAGCTGCTTCAACGGCCAGCGTGTCACCTACCCAACATGTGAATAGTTCAGACGTAACATAAGACGAAAGGTGGCAGCTGCTTCAGCGACCCCTGCCTCGCCTGAGCAGGGAGTGAATCGTTCCGACGTACCGGGCCGTTAAGGCGGACCAGGTTTCCTGTTTGTTCTGTCTACATCTCTGTTGGCGAGGCAATGGCGGGTTTTTCCTGCACTCTCTCCCAAAGGTTGCAGTGCAGCTGGGTTCTCCGTTGTGGGAGGAGCCAGGTACGGGCGTTTGAAAGCGTCCAAGTCACAAGAGAAGGCAGAGAAAGGGTTATGTTCTACTTTCCCGCCCGCGTTAACAGCGGATCGATGTCTTTCTCTCGTCGATGTTTCTAACTCTCTATCCTTCTCCCTTCCTCTCTGTAAAAAAAAAAAAAATCAATAAAATATATTTAAAAAAATACATTTTTACCGACGTCAGAGAGAAAGGGAGAGAGAGAGAGAGACATCCATGATGAGAGAGAGTCATGGATCGGCTGCCTCCCACACGCTTCCCACCGAGGGTGGAACCCACAGCCCAGCCATGTGCCCTGACCGGGAATCGAACCCTGACCTCCTGGTTCCCGGGTGGACGCTCCGCCACCGAGCCACGCGAGTCAACAGCCGGTGGAGGGTAGCATGCGAGGTTGGCAAGAGAGGACGGAATTGTTTTTTGGGTTTTTTTTTTCCCCCAAAGAAGAGCGCCCTGCGGTGGCCACGGCATGAGGCTCGCCCAGCGTCACCTGCCCGGGGGGGGGGGGGGGGGGGGGGGCCGCGGCATCGAGACAAGGCAGCCCCTGAGGAGTGCGGGGGACGCCGCCCGTGGAGGGGGCGTGCTCTGACGTGGCTCTGCTCCGGTGCCGGGCGCAGTGGGCTGACTGACCGCCCCCCGGAGCGGCCTGGTGCGGTCGCACGTGGTCGCCCTCTCCCTTCCTGGTCCGCCCGCCACGGATGCCCGGGCACGCGCCGGGGTTCACACCTCCAGCCCCCCCCCCCCCGCGTCTGTGCGACCCTCCGCCGGCTCTGGCTGCTGACTCGCGGGGCTCAGTGGCTGAGCGTCCGGCCATGAACCCGGAGATGAGGGTTCGACTCCTGGTCAGAACACAGGCCCCGGTTGCGGGCTCCATCCCCGGTGTGAGGGCGCCTGACGTACCCGCTCTGTGAAGAGAGAAAGAGAGGCGTGTGTCTGCGACACATTCCCTCTGTGAACCAAGACGGAAACGAGGAGAGAGACGCCTCGCAGGGGGCGTTCGGTCTCTCCAAACACATTAAGGTCCGTGTTTCCGTGCACAGGCGCGCTCAGGTCTCCGGGGACCGGCAGCGTTCTGTGGCTGCGGAGAGAGAAGACGCAGGGAGAGCGTGTCCACCGCCCCCTTTCCCTCCCGGCGTGCGGACAGCCGTCTGCTCCCCCGGGCAAATGCCCGCGATGGGGCTGTGTCACCCCAAGAGCGTTTGTTGTGAAGAAAACAAAGTCACACCGACTCTGCAGTGTGGCTCTCCACGAAGAAGAGCCACGGGGAGATTAGAGGGCTTGTAGGGGCACACCCCCCCCCCCCCCCCCTGCAGCATAGGACTCACCGAGGAGGAGTCCCTGTTACACCAGACCTGGGCCCGAAAGCAGCCGAGCACCTCGTCCCGTCTCACCGCCGCTGTGGCTGGACCCGGAGCCTCTGCCCGCCCCGGTCCCGACCAGCGTGTAGGGTGACCCGGGGCTGCCCTCGGACTCCCCGCTGGGACGCCGGTCTCCAGACTCCCAGAGGGCTCCAGAGCTTATCATCCACCCGTGCATGTGGGGGAAAGAGCATTGAGACCAACACAGGGGGAGTCGCTCCAAATTCCGGGTGGCCGAAGCGGGAAAGAACCTGGGAAAGCTAGGACCCAATGGCTGCCTTGGGGCCTGCAGTTCGGGGTGGGGGGGGGTGGGGGCGGGGAACCAGGAGCGCCTTTAATCCGGTCACATGCTCTCTCTTGGGGAGCGCAGGGTCACTGGAGCCACAGAGCATGCAGGCCCAGACGGCAGCTCTGCCTTCAGGGGGGCAAGCAGCACCCTGTTCACAGGATGTGGTTTCTGGGGGAGGGGGGGCAGTAGCCCGGCCTGCAGGGCACAGGGGCTGAGCGTCAACCTAGGAACCAGGAGGTCACAGTTCCATTCCCGGTCGGGGCACAGGCCCGGGGTGTGGGCTCCATCCCCAGTGTGGGGCGCGCAGAAGGCAGCCGGTCCACGATTCTCTCCCTCCCCCTTCCTCTCTGGAATCAATAAAAATGTATTAAAAAAAAAAAGATAAAGGGGGCTGTGCGGTGACCCCCGCATTTGGGACGCTCCAAAGTCGGTGTGAATTTCCTTCCCGGTTTCGGGCTCACCCTGTCACACGGGGACGTCCGGGGTCTCTCGGCCGGCCGGGGTGTGGCCCGCCAAGCCCTGAGGATGTCAATTCCCAGCCAGGAGCCTTCTCCACGCGGGCCACTCTGCGGGCCCCCGGAGGACGAGGCTGAGGCAGCAAGACGGCCGGTCCCCTCGGCGGCGTTTCCGGCGCTGCCTCCGCGGGCTGCAGCTGCGAGGGCAGGTGCTGCGACCCCGCAGGAAGATCAGGGCGTGAGGAGCTCCGGCGCCTCCAGGCGTGATGGATGCGGCTCCCGCCTCGCGTGTGAGGTCACCCGTGCACCTGTGCTGCCTCCACACACAACCTCTGTCTGTGCGGGAGGAAGAAAAGGGAGAACGTGGGGGGGGGGGGGGGGAGGAAGAGGGGGAGGGAGGGGGCGCACATGTCTGATGCGAGCGACAACGAGAGAAACCGTTCATAATTATCTCTTTGTTTGCTCCGCATCTGGCTGGAAACGGGGCACCGTGCAGTGCAGCCCCCACCCCCACCCCCACCCCTCGGGATAGGGGTCACCGCCGTGTTGAACCCGGGAGTCCTGTGAATCGTGAGCCACTGTGGAGCGAGTGGCATGTGGTGCTTTGAGGAGGGGGAAGGAGGGGGGAGAAGGGGGGGAGGGGGGAGGATGGGGGAGGAGGGGAGGCCTTAATACTTCCTTTCACGTAGTGCCGCGGTGGGCAAATTGCGGTTTCCGAGCCACATGCGGCTCTCTGGCCCCTTGAGTGCGGCTCTTCCACGAAACACCACGGCCTGGGCGAGTCTCTGTGGAAGAAGGGGCGCTAGAAGAAGTCTATGTTTAAAACACATGGCTCTCCAGAGACATTCCAGTCGTCGTTGTGCTGTTGGTGTTTGGCTCTGCGGACGAGTGAGTTTGCCCACCGCTGTCTTAGGAGAGGGCCCGACAGGAAGGTGCTGGAGAAGAGAAGCGCCCCAAGGTGGATCCTGGGCCTCGGACACAG
Organism: Antrozous pallidus; assembly: GCA_027563665.1. Lineage (NCBI taxonomy): Eukaryota > Metazoa > Chordata > Mammalia > Chiroptera > Vespertilionidae > Antrozous > Antrozous pallidus. The sequence continues at coordinate 72,024,924 of CM050523.1, forward strand.
AGAGGGGATGACTAAGGGCCACAGAGAACAGTGACCGAGAGGAGCCGCTGGGACAGAGCGAACATGCTTGATGAGACACACACACACACCACACACACACACACACACACACACACACTCACACACACCACACACACACACACAACCACACACACACACACCACACACACACACACACACATACACACACACACCACACACACACACACAACCACACACACACACACCACACACCACACACACACACACACATACACACACACACCACACACACACACACAACCACACACACACACACACACATCACACACACACAC
>CM050523.1:72030240-72071020 GCA_027563665.1 Antrozous pallidus
CCCCTCAGAGATACTCCCTTCCCGCAGAGATACTCCCTCTGCTCAGAGACACATCCTCCACCTAGAGACACACCCCCACAGAGATACTCCCTTCCCACAGAGATACTCCCTTCCCACAGAGATACTCCCTCTGCTCAGAGACACATCCTCCACTTAGAGACACACCCCCTCAGAGATACTCCCTTCCCACAGAGATACTCCCTCTGCTCAGAGACACATCCTCCACTTAGAGACACGCCCCCTCAGAGATACTCCCTTCCCACAGAGATACTCCCTCTGTTCAGAGATACTCCCTCCGCTCAAAGATACTCCCTCCACCCAGAGACACCCCCTCCGCTCAGAGATACCCCCGCTGCTCAGAGACACTCCCTTCGCTCAGAGATATTCCCTTCCCACAGAGATGCTACCTCCCCTCAGAGACACTCCCCCCTCAGAGATACTCCCTCTTCTCAGAGACACCCCCTCCGCTCAGAGACACCCCCTCCGCTCAGAGATACTCCCTCAACTCAAAGATACTCCCTCCACTTAGAGATATTCCCTTCCCACAGAGACACCCCTTATGCTCAGAGATACTTCCTCCACTCAGAGGTACTCTCTCCCCTAAGAGACACTCCCCCCTCAGAGATACTCCCTCTGCTCAGAGATACTCTCTCCCCTAAGAGACACTCCCTCCACTTAGAGACATACCAATGGGTCTCCCGGGCAGAGAGAAGGCCAGGGTTGTGAAGAGCAGCCAGAGCAGGGGGTGCGGAGGAGGGGGCCGTGTGGGCCAGCGAGTGTGCGGCCCGGATGGCGAGAGGCAGGAGTCCCTGCCGGCAGGAGGGGAGACCGAAGGGGCACAGACCAGAGTCACTGGCAGAGGTGCCTGGGAGCAGGGTGGCTCCTGCCCGTTACTCGGGGTGCGTCCTGTAGAAGGGTATCACTCCTGCCCATCACCTGGGAAGGATGCGCCTGGGCTGGGCTGGTGGTGCCGCTGCTCGGTCCCGGGTCCCGCTGCCGTGAGCAGGGTGAGCACCGCTCCTCCCCTGAGAGGCAGGGGGGGGGGGGAGGGACCCAGCAGGGCGGCCCAGCAAAGCTCCCCGACAGCTGTGAGCCTCAGAGCGCAATGACCCGGGAGCTGGGGCTGCTGGTCACCGGAGCATCACTAACCAGCCGGTGGAGGCCGCTCAGCCCCGCCGGCTCATGCTGTCCGGCCCCACACGCAGGAGAAGTAAAAGCCCACACGGCACACACACACACGCCGGCAGGCAGGACTCTGTGTACCTAGTACCGACAGTCACGCCTGACTGTCACCCGGACGCAGGCCCCCGGAGCTGAGAGAAGCCGGAACCCGGGGCCGAGCCACCTCCCAGGGCACCTGCTCTTGTGTGCTGCCTGTCCCGAGCGGCCCTCTCCGCCTCCCCGCCTCCCTACCTGTCCCCAAACAGAACACGGGAGGTGTCCCCGCACCGGCCGCGTGGGCACGCCCGCCCCGAGGCCGGCGCTCACCGTAACGCCGAGGCGCCGGGACCGAAAGGCACAGGCGGCGACGTATGGCCGAAGGCGCAGGCCTGGGCCCGCCAGGAGCAGCCTTCCGACAGAGCAGGTTGCCAGGGCAACAGGCTGCCCCGCACAGCAGCCGCTCCGAGCGGGGTGAGTGGCACAGCTCAGCGGGCGGCGTTTTCCGGCCCGCCCGCCCGGGGCTGGCTCCGCTCACCGCTTCTGCAGGTGCTGGGGGGCCGGGCACAGGAGTAAGACACGTTCCCTCGGGCGTGGGGGACACCTGGAGGGAAAGGGGACCTGAGCCGAAAGTCCCAGCGCAACTCAGAGGGCGGACACAGGGCCGAGATGTGGCCGCACCCCGGGGCGTGTCCACTCAGCGACAGGGGCTCAGAGAGGACTTCAAGGGGCCAGCGTGAGCACGAGCACATGGGCCACGGGAGGGGAAGGGGGAGGGACCCCCACCGGCATGGCTCCGAGGGTGAGCATCGACCTGTGAACCAGGAGGCCAGGGTTCGATTCCCAGTCGGGGCACAGGCCCGGGTTGTGGGCTCCGTCCCCCGTGTGGGGCCTGCAGGAGGCAGCCGGTCCGTGATTCTCTCTCATCATGGATGTTTCTCTCTCTCTCCCTCTTCCTTCCTCTCTCTTTAAAGATCAGTTTTGTAAAGAAGAGCGTGATGAGGAATGGACTGGCAACTCTCCCCAAGTTTTCGGGGCTGGCCCGGGAAGGCGGGGTGGATATCCGGGCTGGGTGGGTGGGCCAGGGCGGGGACACGGGGCAGGCACACGGGACAGAGACACGCGTGCACACGGGAGCCGGAGCGCGGCAGGCGGTGTCCTGGCGAGATGCTCTCTGGCTGCGCTCCCTCCGCCATCAGCTGTTGTTTGTGTCTTCCGCCTCCTCATTGGGCTCCTGGGAGGGTGCTTCAGCGACTTTCCAGAGAAAGAGGAAAATACAATAGCTCATTAAGCTAATGGCCCCAGGCTGCTGAGGAGGAGGAGGGGGCAGCTGGCTCACTGCGTTCCCTCCACGCGTCTCCCTCCCTCCTGCTTCCCTGACCTAGTGTGGGAGTTGCGGCTGCCTTCAGATGGGGCGGGGGAGGGTCATACCCTGGGAGCCAGGAAAAAGGAGCCGTGGGTCATGGTGGTGGCACCTCACCGTGGTGGCATGCTCTGGGCTTGGGAAGCCCGTCTGCACCCTGACTCGGTCCTCCGTGCCTCTGATCAGCCGGCACTAGTGTTATTTCTTGTTTGACTGCATTGGATAACTTGACTGGACAGTCGCAGGGCATCAGGATCTGTCTCTGACTTAAATGAAAATGACTTTAAAATCTTGCTGTACGCGTGAGCTCTCACATGCATTTTGAGTAGTTACGCTTCATCAGATGAAAGAGATTTTCTCTACTCCTGCATCTCTATCTAGCAATGCTTTGGTCAAAATGTAAGGTCTGGGGCTGGGAAAAGAGGGACGTGTGTGTCCCCCCCCCCCCCCCCCCCCCCCCCCCCCGTCCCACCCGCTGAGGATGTAAGGTTTGGGGCTGGGAAGATAGGGACTCCCCTGTCCCATCCGCGGAGGTGAACAATAGGGATCCCCAAGGACATACCGGAGCTGTGCGGACATCCTGCTGGACAATAAACGGCCACCCCGACGTATCCAGGGTGGCCAGGTTGGAGTTGTATGAATCTCCCGCTCATACATCACCCGCCACAAACTCCCTCGGAACGTGCCAGCAGCAGCAGAAAAGAAACCCTGCTAGGCACAGAGGGGTGACTCCCCCGGCCCGTGTTTTCAAACCGTGGGACCTCACCCGAGAGCATTTAATAAACTCGATCTTTCGCTGGTGCCCCGTTTATCTTGGTCCATTTATCGGCTTCGGTCAGATTTAATCTTACTTCTCAGATTCAAACCTACACAGAACGAGTGGTTTTTTTAAAAAAATATATTTTATTGACTTTTTTTACAGAGCAGAAGGGAGAGGGATAGAAAGTCAGAAACATCGATGAGAGAGAGACATCGATCAGCCGCCTCTTGCACGCCCCCTACTGGGGATGTGCCCACAGCCAAGGTACATGCCCTCGACCGGAATCGAACCCGGGACCCTTCAGTCCGCAGTCCGACGCTTTATCCACTGAGCCAAACTGGTCTTGGCAAGAACGAGTGTTTTTAATGACTGAATCTCTAAAGCAATGCAGCCCCGTGGCAGTTATTCTTTAATTGCATGAGAGTTATACTCCTCGGATATAAACTCTTAGATTACGGTTATGCAAACGTTATAAACGAACATGTTCTGGCTGCCGTCACACCAGTGCGATGCGCTGGTGGCCCTCACAGCGGACACTAACTTCTCCCAGTTCCGGAGGCTGGAACGTTCCGGAAGGCCAGGGGACGTGACGCTGGGTGAGGGCTCGCTTTCTGGGGCCCCGTGTCTCCGCATCAAAAGGGGATGAATCCATACAGGAGGCTCTGTTATGCCCAGATTTCAAGGTCCCCAGAGACCACCAGGGAACCGAGTCCGAAGCAAAAGCAAAAGAACCTTTATTCAAGCTAACTGGGCCCTCTGCCCTCCACCGATGCAGCCGCAGGACGCAAAGGAGGGGGAAAAAAAATCCAAAACGTGCGATTTTATAGGGAGTCTGGGGCCAGACGCGAACCTCGGAGTTGGCCGATTTAACATTGGTTGGGTGAGGGCTGGGGCTAGTGACCTGTCCTGTCCTTTGCTCTTGATTGGAGCTCAGGTGCACAGTCTCTCGCGATTGGCTAATTCAAAGGGAGGGGGTGGTCTTTGTGGTTTCAAGATGGCGGCCCCCAGGTAAGTTTACAGATCACATGGCCCGCATGGTGGCTGCCGAGTCACACGGTCCAAAATGGCGGCTGTCTTTGCCGTCCCGCTCTGCCCTTCCATCACTTTTATCATCAGCTCGTTTTTCCATCCACTCAGAACTCACCATTCCCCCCCCGTACCCCGCACGGCAGGTCCTGAGCCCAGGAAAGAGGTGGTCTCACCCTGGCTGGTTTAGCTCAGCGGATGGAGCGTCGGACTGCGGACTGAAGGGTCCCAGGTTCGATTCCGGTCAAGGGCATGGACCTTGGCTGCGGGCACATCCCCAGTGGGGGGCATGCAGGAGGCAGCTGATGGATGTCTCTCTCTCATCCATGTTTCTGACTTTCTATCCCTCTCCCTTCCTCTCTGTGAAAAATCAATAAAATATTTTTTTTAAAAAGTGGTGGACTCCATTGAGGGGCGGTCCGGCACAGACAGGTGCAGATAGAGAGAAACACAAAACAGTGAGTGTGGACAGGAGGAGGAGTGAAGAAAGTGATGCATGCCTAAACATGCACAGAAAAGATGGATAACGGCGATAGAGAGATGAGAAATGTCCGGGCTCCCTTCATTCTTCCTAAATTCTAAATGCTTATACCCTCGGCATTCTTTCCAAACGACGTTCCTCCTCGTCTAGTAGCTTCTGTCATACTCTCTATAGATGTGAGCTCACACATTCCTTGGATTTTAAGCACCATCTAGACTGGTGACTCCAATTAATATTCTCCATGTTTATACTCAGGAACCCACTGCCTTCTTGCTAGGTCAGCTTACAGACGTCTCAAACTTTAAATGTTTAATGTAGAAACCCTGACCCCCCAAGCCCCTCCCCTAAGGCTGCCTGTTCCTGAAACCAAGGTTTGGCTGCCTGAAAGATGAAACAGATGGGCCAGAGACCAGGGTACCAGGACACGTATTGAGGAGAAGATCCTGTCCCAAGGGAGAAAGAGCATTCATGCAGGGTGAAGGCGTTTTTGAGGGGAGGGGACGGGGCCCAGCAGAGGAGGCAGAGAAACCAGGACCAGGAGAAGGGGGTGGAGAAGAAGGGACCCCAGCCGGATCGCCTCCTGGACTGTCTCACAGACCCGGAGAACAGCCCACAGACCCGGAGAACAGCCCACAGACCCGGAGAACAGCCCACAGACCTGGAGAACAGTTGGGGAGAATGGTACCACGGGGCCCACTGAAGACACCTTTTAAGGGCAGGAACAGGAAGGGGTTGGGCCCAGGGCAGAACGGGAAGGGGTGGGACACAGGGCACTCGGCATGCCCTGATTGGTGGTTCAATGTCTCTATGGCAGATGCCAGGTACATCATAACTCCGCCCACCCGTTGGGGGGAGGGAGGATCTCTCACTGCCTGCTCCCATGAAAGTCAGACTTGTGAGGCAGGTGCTGGTAAAAAGGAAAGAGGTTTATTCAAGTGTCGGTCACCTGAGAAGCTGGGGGACTCTTATCCAAAGCCCATCTCAACACTTTAGTGCAGGCAGAGGTTCTTGTAAGGATGGAGAGGGGGCACAGAGCTGGGAAATCAAGGGGAGGGGGTCGAAGAGTTCTCTGGGTGCAGGTCAGCGCAGTCATTCTGACCTACACCTCAAAACTGGTCAAGAGATGGTCTGGCTTGCCTCATCCTGGTCATCCTCACCTTGGTGTAGGTCACCCCAGGTTTACGGCGTGACTGGCATTGGACTGCATTTTCTGAAGTTAGTGCCTAGGATTCTTTGTTTTAAAATATATTTTATTGATTTTTTGCAGAGAGGAAGAGAGAGGGAGAGAAATTCAAAAACACCGATGAAAGAGAAACATGGATCAGCTGCCCCCTGCACGCTCCCCACTGGGGATGTGCCCACAACCAAGGTCCATTGCCCTTGACCGGAATCGAACCTGGGCCCTTTCCGTCCGCAGGCCGACGCTCTATCCACTGAGCCACATCGGTTTTGGCAAGTTCCTAGGATTCGTATACAAACAGGCTGCTCATCCACCAGCCGCATCGGTCGAGTCAGCATTCACAGAAACGGTGGCAGAGGCTGGCAGGGCGGGCTGCAGTCCCTCACTGTTCGCTCATCGGTGCGGATGCCTGGCTTCGCTCTGGCAGAGAGGAGGCAATGTGCTAAAGACGAGGTGTCCTTGCAGCACACACCGGCCCTGTCTCGCCCCATGGCCATCATCCGAGGCCGGGTGACCATGGTCATCAGGAAACCTCTGGATGATATCGGCCAAAATGACCCCCGTTCCTTTTCCCGGAGTGTGTCAAGCCTGGGCTCGGCCTCACACCCAGCGGAAACCTGGGAACGCTCACCTGGGAAGGGGCGTCTGAGCAGCCGAGGCAGACACGCATGCCCGCCAGCCTCTGGTAGGCCAGACGCCGGCTGGCGGCGCCAAGCACCCACGGACATAACATTGGCCTTCTCGGTGGGGAAAATGCAAGGATAAATCCCCTCCCTGCTTCTTTATTGATTACAATCTGGTTAATCAGGACATGCCTATGAGTACAGCATGGTTACCATGTCCATCTTTTTCCGTTCTGGGGAGTGACACTCACCGGACGGGACTCAGGAGGCCAAGATTGTAGAAGGCCCCCAGGGAAGGCACCTGAGCATTCTTTAAATCAGCGTCAGCTGAATCCCAGGCGCCAGGCAGAGCCGCGTCTTGGAAACACATCCACCAAGAAGGCTGGATGCGTGATCAGTCCTGACTTTTAACTTGCTCAAGAGGGCCTTGAAATGCAGATGCAGCCAAGACCCGGGAATGAGTAGGGCCTGGGCCCACTTAAGCTCCTTTGATCTTGGATATTTTTCTGGTGGAACCCCTTTTTATTTTTGTATAAATAAACACACTGCTGTTGGATTGGGATTCCTATCTCTCCATCAGGGAGAACAGAGATTCCACCCGGCCCCAGCTTTTTATTTCTATTTCCGTGTCGTCTAGCCTTTCTACTCTTTCTCCATCCCCGGCGCCTGTACTCAGAAACTGGACCCCCTCTTCCTTCCACGCTGGACGTGGGGAAGAGAGAAAACCCCCACCCAAGATCCCGCCGGAGACCAGATGAATCAGGTTGTTGGAGCCCAGGCGTGGAGGGCGGGGCTTTTCACAGTTCTCCGAGGACACCCAGGGTCAGACGGCCCCTCCCTGCCACAGGGGCCCTGGCTGAGTACCTGATGCTCTCCTTCCCCAAACGCCTCGCTCACCAGGATGCTCACAGCCCTGACCGGCCTAGGCTGGCGAGGACGGCTGCGCGGTGGTGACTGTGCCACTCTCGGCTTAGGTCTTTAAAGTCTGAGTCTGGGAGAGACACTGCAAGCGCATAACAGGCGAGGAGAACGGCAGAAAGAAAAGTGGGTCAGAGAGAGGAGAGCAGATGTTGCTGCAGGCGGGAGGGCCGGGAAAGAGGTGACTTCAAACCGGGCGAACGGAGGAAGGAAGAGCGAGCCAAGTCGGAGTGGGGCCCGAGCTCGCTGGAAACGGAGGAGCCTCTAGGATGGGGGGCCCGGGGCCCCGCCGGCCAGATAAACCTGTGTGTTCCTCCCCCAAGATCGTTCTTCATCGAGGCAGCACTCGCAAGCCGAGAGTTCGCGCGTCCAAAGGACGACCTGCCAGCCCCGGCGTGCGTGTGTTTCCACGCGGCGACCTTTGGCTGGCGTTCCTGCTTCAGGCGGGCGAGCGCTCACCCCCACCCCCACCCCCCAATCCCGAAACGCTCCGTGCTCGGTGTCACCTCCCTTCGCCCGAGACAGCGTGGCCGGCCCGCATGGCTCCTGAGGAAGGAGAGGAGCGGTGTGGCAGACCAGCCACAGTGTCTGCGGCTTCCCATCCAGGCGGCCTTCGGGGCGGGGAGGAGGGGGGGTTGTCAGCGTGGCCGTCTGAACCACCAGGAGTGGAGTGGGGGGGCGCAGGGTCTGTGGGGCCCTTTAAACACTGATTCTAGCGGGCCGGTGGTTCAATCCCACCAGCCCCTGGCACGCATGTGGTCCGGAGGGCCAGCCCCGAGTGGCGTGGGAACCGGACTCTGGGGGAGAGGCACGGAGAGCAGCAGGCCCTCACACTCCCCCCCACCCCCCACCCCCCACTCTGCAGAAAGGCGTGGTCTGTGGGCAGCAGCCTTAACCTCCCCTCGCATCTCTACCACAGCGGACAGACGTCACCCAGCCACACTGCAGCAGAGTGGTGCCCCGAGGCTGGAGGGGGATCGTGGAGGTCAGGGCCACCTCGTGCTCTCGCAGGCAGCTTGCCACTTGTCCGTTTTGCAGTTCAAATCCGTGGACCCCGAGGGGTGCACATGGAAATGGACGGAACCAGAGGGTTGATTGACTGCTGGTTAAAGTCCTCTGTGTTGGTGCCAAATTGAGCCCCATCCGTGCACCCCAGTCACAAAGGCTCTCTCCTTCCTACTAGCTGGGGCGCCCCTTGGGCCGAGGGAGCTCCCTTCCTTCCGTGCCCCTCGACCCCCCAGTTCCACGCCCCTGGCATGGAAGCGCGGGGACGGCCGGAACCCAGTGCACCCCAACACGGCTCCTCGGCCTCTAGAAACGTGAAAGCGATGTGCTCTGTGTGGCCTGATCTCACAGAATGGGAGTCTGACCATGTGGGTCAGTCCCTTATTTAGCCGGTGAGCTCTGTAGGGAGGTCTGTGGAGTCTCAGAATCTTCCCAGAGACAAGTCCCAGGCAGGCCTGTCACTGAGGAAGACGGTGCTTGTGGGAACCCCTTTCACATTCCGCGTGGTGCAGGGTCCCCGGTTCAGGGTTTGGGTTCTGGAGAAGGCCGCACACCAATGAATAGAGGCTTAGAAAAACATTAATTTGGAAAATGGGGGCCAGACGGTAGCCCGACTCTAGTGGGAGGACTACTGCTCGCTCTGGCTTTCCCGTCCCTTTTATGAAGATTAAGATCATAAGATACACCCGTCTCCCCCAGACAGGAAACACCAGTAAAAGCCAATCAGTGGGAGAACCAAGATGGTGGCATAGGGAAACACCTGTTGTTCTGCCCCGTGCAACGATTCAAAAACTACAACATAACAACAAAACAAACATCACCCAGAATAACCAGAAAGCTGGCTGAGTGAAAACTCCACAAATAAGAGTAAAGGTGGGACACTGAGACTCAGAAGAGCGGCAGGAGCGCAGCCTTGAAGACGGAAACAGGTTAGGGGCCGTCCTGGTCGCACGAGTGGGCTGTAGGGCTGGAGCAGCAACCCCGGCTGGATTTCGCCAACGGGGAGGGCGGAGACGTCCCACTACACGGATTCCCCAGCGCTAGGCGAGGTCCGAGGTCCGGGGTACGTGGAGACGTCCCACTGCACAGATTCCCCAGTGCCAGGCGAGGTCCGAGGTCCAGGGGACGCACCCTGGAAGCAGGGCATGGCAGAGGTCTCCTAGTCTGCGGAAAAACCGGGCAGCTGGGAAAAGAAGTTTGCGCACAAGTGTCGCACAAACACATAACTTGCTCCCTGGAAACTTGTCTCCTGGTCCTGGAAACCACCTATTTTACAACCCTGGGCAAGACTTTGGGTGTGCAGACTCATTTGAGGAGAGGCAGAGTTGTCTGGCAAGGGGAAGAGACTAGCGGCTTTCTCTTGGAGGTGCCTGCAGCCATCCCCATCCAACAGAGACCCGCGCACGTGAGCGCTGCATAGGATGTAGCTGACACTGAGGCTACCTGCGCAGCTCAGAAACTCTGCCCATCCAACCTGAACACAGTCTCCCTTCACAGCCAATTGGCCTGGAGGTCAAACCCTCCTAGAGCTAACAACAACAAGCTGGGTTTAAATTCTAAAATACTGTACAACCCATAAAGGATTGCAGTAAGAGTACCCACCTCAGGTAACTGGGGAGGCTGAGCCACTGTCCCTTTGAGGATATCTACCACATAAAGCAGCCACCATGCAGAGATATGGAAAGAAATTAGGTGTGAAAGAAATGGAGGAGAAAAGACGACAGGACATAGAGTTCAAAACCACAGTTATAAGGATTTTCAAGAGGCTCCTAGAAAAGGCTGATGAACTTAATGAGGATTACGAGGAAATAAACAATACCAACCAGGAAATGAATGAGACTTACAAGGAAATGAATGAGACCCTCAAGGAAATGAACAAGACCTCTGAGGATATGAACCAGACCCTCACGGATATGAAAAAGGACCAACTAGAAATCAAGCATACACAGACTGAAATAAAAAATATTACACAAAGTCCTAAAAGCAGTCCAGAGGGCCACAAGAACCAAGTCAAAGATTTGAAATACAAAGAAGCAAAATCCACTCGGCTGGAAAAGCAAGAAACAAAAAGAATTCAGATAATTGAAGATAGTGTAAGGGGCCTCTGGGACAACCTCAAGTATGCCAACATCCGAATTATTGGGGTGCCAGAAAAAGAGAGAGAGCAAGTTAATGAAAACCTACTTGAAGAAATAGTGACTGAAAACTTCCCCCACCTGGTGAAAGAAACTGACTTAAAAGCCCAAGAAGTACACAGAACCCCAAAATATAGGAATCTAAAGAGGACCACACCAAGACACATCATAATTAAAATGCCAAGAGCAAAAGATAAAGAGAGAATATTAAAAGCAGCAAGAGAAAAACAGTTGGTTACCTACAGGGGAGCACCCATACGATTGTCAGCGGATTTCTCAACAGAAACAATGCAGGCCAGACGGGAGTGGCAAGAAATATTCAAAATAATGAATAGCAAGAATCTACAACCAAGATTACTCTATCCAGCAAAGCTATCATTCAGTATTGAAGATCAGATAAAGTGCTTCGCAGATAAGAAAAAGCTAAAGGAGTTCATCACCACCAAACCAATATTATATGAAATGCTGAAAGATATTCTTTAAGAAGAGGAAGAAGAAAAAGGTAAAAATATAAATTATGAACAATAAATACACATTTATCAACAAATGAACATAAAAATCAAGTGAATTGATAGGCTGATGGATAAACTGGTGAATATAACAGAAACATGGACATAGAGAGGGAATGGACTGACAATTCTTGTGGAGAAAAGGGTTGTGGGAAGTACAGCAAGAGACTGGACAAAAATCTTGCAACAATGGGAGAGGACATTGGGGAGGGGGAGGTGAGGGTGGAGGGTGGGATAGGTACAGGGTGGAGGGGAACTATAGGGGGATAAAAAAGGGGAAACAATGTAATTAATAAACTGAACAATAAAGATTTTTAAAAAAGAAAAAAAAGCCAATCAGTGAATCTTCTTAGGACTAACAGGTGGGGCTGCTTCAACTACCAACATCCAGTCATTAGCTCCGACCCTTCAGAGCAGCCAAAGTGGACCAGCCCTCCAGATCCCCTGTCCACAGCTCTCCGGCATTAAATCAGTGACTGGCTTCTGGCACCTTCAAGTCCCCGAACGCTTTCCAAGTCACGCGTGTTTGCCAGGGCACAGGGAACGCCCACCTAGCAGGGGCAGTGTGGGCCTGATGCACCGGGGTCTAGGATTCGAACCCCCTCAGGCTGCATACAAAAAACAACCCGTGACTGCATGGGTAGGTGGAACACACACCGGTGTTTCTCTCTTTCTCTCTCTCTCTAAAATAAATAAAATTTAAAAAGATCCTCAAGCAGGCGGCCCAGGACCAAACCAGAGAGGGTGGCACTTGCATTGCCACGATGTGTCCACCATCTGGATACCATTGCAGACACGGACACATAAGGAACTGTTTGACATTGAAACGGGGACTCAAACGTTTTTTGTTCTTGTCCGTTTATTTCCAGTATGCAGAGGCAAGATAGTTTTGAAGAAAAGAAACAGGGGAGAGGGATTGATATAGAGGCAGGGAGGCATTGAATGGGCTGTCGCGCTACAGGGGAAGGCTGGGGAGGGTGGCGGGCAGATGCTGGGGGAGATCAACCGAAGGACTTGTATGCATGCATATGAGCATAACCAATGAATGAACGACACTGGGGCGGGGAGGGGGGCAGGTGGGGACATGTGCTGGGGGGGTAAGGGAGGCTGGGGAGGTTATTGGGGGGAAAGGAAAACATATGTACTACTATTAAATATGTTATACTGCAAAATAAAATAAAAAATTAATTTTTAAAAATAAAATAAAAATATCCTCAAGCAAGACAAGGATTCTCTCTACTCAGAATGTGTCGTCCAGATGTGTCTCGGGGTGTGTTCCACCCCCCCCAAACGGAGCGGATGGTGTTTTTGAGGCAGGACCTCCCTTCCCGCCCCGAAGCCAGTCCGTTTTCCTCGCCCGGGGTTTTACGAGCGGTTGGCTCTTGATACGATCCTGAAATTGTTCTCGGAGCCAGAGTCAACGCTGGCTGTTTCAGGCATTTCATTCGTGTGCACGGCCATTCAACCAACGGCTATAAGGCCACGGCAAAATCCGAATGAAAATGAGCAGAAGAGAGTCTGTTATCCAAAGCGACGCTGTCCTTCTGCATCAGTTGCCCGCACGCAACCGTCTGGATTAAAATCGTGAGCGGGAGAGGCAGGCTCCCCGAACGTCTCCGGTGTGTAGCTGAGACCTCCTTCACCCCCGTGTTCACTTTCTAAGCCGTTGACCCTGCAGCTGCCCCTCTGGGCTGGGCCACGCCCCCCGGGCGAGTGACGGGTGACGTCGGGAGGCACTCCCACTCCTCTCGGCACAAGGACACGGCTTCCTGTCCCGAGAGGGGAGCACACGTGGCCATCGGCAGGTGCCTCGGCCGGCGCCCCGGGACACACACTGAAAGTGTGGACGGAAGGAGCCGCATGCTGACCTGACAGCTCAGGGGAGGCCTGCGTGGCGGTCTTGCAAACTCAGAGACCCCGACGTCACCACAAAAGATGGCCTGAAAATTAAATATAACTACAAACAGGCTACAGTCGGCAGTCATGTCCTAGGCCTGTATTTTCCCTGACAAAGATCAACTTAGATCTCTCCTGAGCCATCTGCCTTTTTGCCTCTAACCTAACAGATCTGTGAGATGTCTGGGTAACCAGTAACTTCCCTTTTTCTGGAGCCCCTTGGGGCACAACCAGAGACAGTGGGTGCCAGGACAGACGCCACGAATTCCCTCGTGATATCATGTTCATTGTTCCTGCATTCACCTAAGCGTGTGTCCATCATTTCACGTTTTATCCAACCCCAGGTGGGATTGCTTATCCCACCTCCTTAATCCATCACCCGTGAATTCCATGGAACCCCCCCATCCCCCTCCTTTGATGGCGATGTATAAATACAAATGCAACCCGCGGTTCTCAGGAGCATTATCTCAATGCATCCAGGTTCTGCTTCCCGGCCTATGTCCACAGGGTGGCTCAGATAAACCCACAACACTCTTCACCGGTTCCGATGGTTTTTTTCGTTAACAAAAGTCTCACGCGCAGCCTCCGGGCGCGCTCGGCAGATGGCTCCCGCCGAGCCGCCCCTCCGCCGATGGCGATAAAAATGAGATAAAACCCACGCGCCGCTGCTGCGGTGGCTGCTGTCGGCGGGGCCGGGGGAACCGTCCCGCGGCCCCGCCCACTCACGCGGAGCCGCCAGCTGCCCGGGCAGATGTTGCTCTAAGCACTTTGCTTCGGGGTCGTTACCGCGGTCGCCGGGCGAGCTGTTCCGCGCGGCATGAATTGTGCTGACTCGCTGAGCGCACAGCTGCTCGCGCGCGGATCGGAAACAAGGTTCCCCGGTGTCTGGAGGCGGAGATCGGGAGCAAACGGGGTGAGCGTCAGACACGGGGTGCGGGCCCTTCGAGGAGCCTGGGGTTCGGCAGCCGTGTCTGCACAGCTCAGGACCATGCCCCCTTCCCACCCCCACCCCCAAACCGGGCTCACCCTCGGCGTCCCGGGCCCCCCCCCACCCCACCCCCGCCTTGGGCTGTTCTGACGCCTGGCGAGGGTTCCTGAGTTCAAGAAGTTTGGGGTCTCCTGGGAACCTCGAATGGTTGCACTCTTAAAAAATGAGCCCGCTTGGCGCCATCGTGTGTAGTGGGGTGTCCAGCAGCCTCTGTCAGACACGGGGCTCTCTGGCTGCGCTGAGAACGCTCCCCGCTGGAGGACGGACCCTCGGCCTCCCTGAGGGTGCCTGGGGGTGTCTGCACCCCTCAGCCTTCCTGAGGGTCCCTGGGGTGTCTCCAGCAGAGAGCCTCCCTGAGATGCCTGGAGCAGAGTCTCTCGAAGGTTGGTCTCCAGACCCTGTACCTGAACCGCTTGTGCTGCGGTGGGCCGGTCTGGTCCTCGTGCCCCACCCTGTCCACCGTGACTCAGGATCTGGGGGGTATGACTGAGGTCTCTACATTTTAAATGCACCTCCTTATGGTTCCCGTGCGCACGCACGTCTCGAGAAGCCACTTAAACACGGACAAGCACACAGGATATGAAACAGCAGCCGGTCGGCTGGCACGGCTCACCCTGTGAAGCAGGAGGTCGCAGTGCTATCCCCGGTCGGGGCACAGGCCTGGGTTGCAGACTGGACCCTCCCCCCCCCGTGGGGGCCATGCAGGAGGCAGCTGATCCAGGATTCTCTCTCATCATGGATGTTTCTGTCTCTCCCTCCCTCTCCCTCCCTCTCTCTCCCTCTCTGAAACGGATACAGACGTTTTAAAGAGAGAAATAGAAAATAGCAGGTCCCCTAACAGTCCCCTCCAAGGACGTTGCCGTTCGCGTTGGCTCGACCGTGTGACTGCCTGTTACACGGGTTTTACACGGAAGCCAGGTTCCAGTCCCCGCAGCCTGGACACGCTGCCTGCGGCTGTCGCTCTGCCGGCCTGTCCTCCTCCCGCCTCCAGCGCTCCAGGCCGTTCCCCGCTCTGTCCGCCGTCCCCGCCCGCCCACAGGGACCGCTTCTCCCCGGATCTCAGTGGGCTCCGTCGCCGGTGCCCTCCCCGCCCCACAGCAGAGCAGACAGGAGCCCGGGCAGTTACAGGGCTGTGCGTGCCCGCTGACGCGCTCCCTCCCGTGACACAGGAAGGGAGTGAGCCCTGTCGCTCCGTGGGGCCTGCCTCAGAGCCAGTGCCCCATCAGGATGCGTTGTAGGTGTTTTTCTCTCTTCCCCACGACCAGCGTGGAGAGAGAGAGTGGGTCCAGTTTCTGAGTAGAGGAGCTGGGGATTAATAAATAAAAGAATAGAAGATAAAATGCAGACGTGGAAGTGATAGCTGGGGCCGGGTGGAATCTCTGTTCTCTCTGATGGAGAGGCAGGAATCCAAACCCAACAGCAGCGTGTTTATTTATATCAAAATACAAAGGGGTTTCACTGGAAAAAACTTAGGATCAAAGGAGCTTAAGTGGGCCCAGGCCCTACTCAGTCCCTCATTCCGGGGTCTTGGCTGAATCTACATTTCAAGGCCCCCCCCCTCCCCGACACCTGGGGCAAAGTTCAGAGTCGGTACTGATAACGCATCCAGCCCTTTTGGTGGATGTGTTTCCAAGACCCGGCTCTGCCCGGCGCCTCGGATTCAGCTGATGCTGATTTAAAGAATGCTCCGGTGTCTTCCCTGGGGGATGCCCTCCACAATGCATGAGACCCCGTTTCCTACCCATGTCTCGGTGACGTCCCTTCTGGTCAGAGCGGCCCTCTGTCCCCACCTCCCTGGCTGCCTCCCACTTCCCCTGTCCGGATGCTCGCTGCTCCCCTGGTTCTCTTCAGAAGGTGCTGCCTGTCCCTCGCTCCTCCTCCCCGTCAGGTGCTTCACCATCCGGGTCTCAGCCACCACAGTACCGGGGTGTCAAATGGAGTTTTTCTTCCACAGGCACGGAGGGAAGAGCCCACCGCTTCCTTCCTTTTCGTTGTTATTCTTTTTAAAAAACACGTATTTTACTGATTTTTTACAGAGATGAAGGGAGAGGCATAGAAAGTTAGAAACATCAATGAGAGAGAAACATTGATCGGCTGCCTCCTGCACACCTATTGAGGGTATTTTTTCCTCTCTCTCTCCCACGTCCAGCGTGGAGAGAGACGGGGTTCCGTTTCTGAGTGGGGGAGCTGAGGATGAAGAAAAAGGAAGCATAAGAGAGAAAGACACAGACATAGGAAAAGGCTGGGGCTGGGTGGAAACTCTTCTCCCTGATGGAGAGACAGGAATTCTCCAAACCCAAACAGCAGCGGTTTATTTATATCCCACAATACAAAGGGGTCTCTACAACATTCGGATCAAAGGAGTTTCGGTGAGCCCAGGCCCTACTCATCCCCCCACTCCCGGGGCAAGCCTGCATTTACATATCAAGGCCCTCTCCCCGACATCTGGAGCAAAATTAAGCCAAGCTGATAACATATCAGCCTCTTTGGTGAACGTGTTTTCCCAAGACCTGGTTTTTCCAGGCGCCTTGAATTCAGCCGGACAAAGATCTAGAGAATGCTCTAGATGTCTTGCCTGGGGCCGCCCCCCCCCCACCTCCCCCCCCCTTCCCCACTGGGGATGTGCCTGCAGCCAAGGTACACACGCTTGACTGGAATCAAACCTGGAACCCTTCAGTCCGCGGGCTGATGCTTTATCCACAGAGCCACACCGCTTTTGGCTTTGTTGTTATTCTTAATCCTCACCCGAGGATATTTTTTACATTGATTTTTAGAGAGACGGAAGGAAGGAAGGAAGGAAGGAAGGAAGGAAGGAAGGAAGGAAAGAGGGAAGGAAGGAAAGAAGGAAGGAGAGAAGGAAGGAAGGAAGGGAGTGAGGAAGGAAGAAAGGAAGGGAGGGACGGAGGGAGGGAGGGACGGAGGGAGGGAGAGAGGGAGGGAGGGAAGGAGGAAGAAAGGAAGGAAGGGAGGGAAGGGAGGGAGGGAGGGAAGGAAAGAGAAAGGGAGGGAAGGAAGGAAAGAAGGAAGGAAGGAAGGAAGGAAGGAAGGAAGGAAGGAAAGAAGGAAGGAAGGAAGGAAGGAAGGAAGGAGGGAAGGAAGAGAGAAGGAAGGAAGGGAATGAGGAAGGAAGAAAGAAAGGGAGGGAGGGAGGGAGGGATGGAGGGAGGGAGGAAGAAAGGAAGGAAGGAAGGGAGGGAAGGAGGGAGGGAGGGAAGGAAGGAAAGAGAAAGGGAGGAAAGGAAGGAAAGAAGGAAGGAAGGAGGGAGGGAAGAAAGGAAGGAAGGAGGGAGGGAGGGAGGAAGGAAGGAAGAAGGAGGAGGACAGAGTGAGAGAAACATCCCCGAGAGAAAGACACGTGGGCTGGTTGCCTCCAGCACGGGGCAGGGAATCAAACCTGGAAGCCGGTGTGACCTTCGGTGTGTGGGCCGTGCTCCAGCCGAGAGCCACACCGTCCAGGGCAGAACTTATTCCGAGGCCCCAGGAGCTGCAACAGCACTGCTGTGCCTTTCAGCGGCCCTCCCGTCGCCCGAAGGAATCGATGGATGGCCCTGCGACCTCACTGCCCCTCTACCAGGGCTCACCCCGTCTCTGCAGACAGAGTTCAAGCAGCATCGAAAGCACAGGAGGCTCAGAGCAGAAGAGAAATAATCGCCGATTTCCTTCCAACGAAACGGCACCGGAGGGACGGGCCAGCAGAGACACAAGAATCAGAGTGAATGCCCACACATCCCTCAGTTCACACCCCCCCCCCCCCCGCGGGCCCAGACTGCGGAGTGCGGGGTCCTGTGTGCGATGACGCGTGTGCCCGATGAGACACGTGGCTGTGAGAGCCCTGCCCCAGGGCCACGTGGGAGCGGCCGCTGTGCCACCTGGGAGAGGGGCTCCGGACAGCCAGCCTGTGAGCCTAGCTGTCCGCACGGCAGGGGGGGGGGGTCACTGTCAGGCCGGATATCAGTGAAGAAGGGGAGCAGAGGGGTCGGACGTGAAGAACCGGAATCCGGTATCAGGCCTGCTTCACCAGGAAGCTCAGGCTCACACCCGCCCCAAGGACAGACAAACAAAGGGACGTTCCCGTGTGGGGCACAGGCCCAGCAGGAGCCACAGTGATGTAGGGAGAGGTGCTGCTACTATGAGGCATGCACAGGAGGGGTCATGATGGCCACCCTAAGGGGTGGAGCTTGGCCTGGGAAAGAATCGGATTGGATAAGGGACTTGGAAGATCCAGGAAATGGGTTAGGTGGGGGAGGAACCAGCAAGCCTGGAAAAAATGGGGGAATTGACTGGTTAGCTTGAAAAGTGCCTAGCCTAGGATGGGATAATATAACCCAAGCCTGCCCCTCTCTCTCTCTCTCTCCCTCTCTCTCTCTCTCTCTCTCTCTAACACATACTCGCCCTGTTCGTTGGCACATTCTCTCTCCACCGTAGTCATGAGGCCTGCACTTACCCGGTGGGCCGGGCATAGCATCTGCTGGGGCACAGCTGGGCACACAGACTAAGCTGGCCAGCCGGGGGCAGGCCTGGGCCACACTGGCCCGGCTTCTGGGCTTAATGGAGACAAGGTTGGCCTTTCTCTGGTGGGACAGATGCCGATGAGACACCTGAGCTGACCCGGGGACAGCCCTTGGTTTCTGCTTCAACGCCACCGAGCTTCACCACCGGCCCGCCCCTCCCACTGGTGCTTTCCTCGCCACTCGGTGAGCGGGCCCGTTGCCCCTGGCAACAACCACTGCTGGGGTGGACCGGCCGTGTTGGGAAGGGCGTCTCCGCCCGGCGGGGGGGGGCCGTGTGTGAGGTTAAAAGCCCTATTGTCTGTGACAGGGTAGCGTGGCTTCCTGGGCCTGGCAAGCAGGCAGCCCTCTGAACACAGCTTTTGTCTGAGGCCGGGCTGCAATCACTGGCCTCATTGTCGCCTCCGGTGGTGGAGGAGGAGAACAAAGAGAGGACCGGATTGTTCTCTGCAGCTGCGCATCGAAGCCCCCGGGGCGCAGGATGCTCAGAACTGCTGAGGCTACTGGGAGTCCTTCCCTTGGCACTGGCATCTGCATCCTGGCCCGGCCCCGGCTCCCGGCTCCTCGCACCCGCGAGGATGTGCTGTCTGTTATCCACGCCAGGCCATGGAACCTTCGATGGTTCGCAGGAAGCAGATGCTCCACCGAAAACCAGCCCAAGTGGGTCAGTGCGCTCTGCCGACCTCGGCCTCATACGCAGCTTTGCATGTAAGCGGGTAACGGTGTGCTGGAGAATTTCGGAAGCGGTGAGCTGATATCTCAGTGGAGTCAGCGCCAGCCCGGGTATTGTCCTTGCTGCTAGACCTCCTCCTCGCCATCATGTTGGTGGTGGATTTCCCTCATTGAGACGCTGGGGGAGGGTGTCTGCCCCAGAAGCCTCCTCCAGTCGGGACATCTGGTCTACCAACCACCATGCTTCTCCCTGGGACTGAAAGGGCAAAGCGGGATGGCAAAGAACAATTTAGACAGCCACCATTTTGGACTGTGTGACTCGGCAGCCACCATGCAGGCCGCATGATGTGAAAACTTACCTGGGGGCCGCCATCTTGAAATCACAAAGACCAACCCCTCCCTTTGAATTAGCCAATCTCGAAAGACTGTGCGCCTGAGCTCCAATCAAGAGCAAAGGACAGGACGGGTCACGTGCGTTAGGGATTATTCGCGTCACTAGCCCCAGCCATCACTCAACCAATTGGAATCGGCCAACTCATTGCTTCATGTCTGGCCCGACCTCCCTATAAAATCATCGTGCTTGGGAAATTCTCTCTCTTTTGCTTCCTGCCGCTGCATCAGTGCGGGCAGAGGGCCAAGCCTGGTCTTGTAATAAAGGCTCTATGCTGTTGCATCAGATTCAGCTCCCTGGTGGTCTTTGGGGATCATGAAATCTGGGCATAACCGGCCACACCACTGAGTGCTGCCTGGCTCAGACTGGAGCCCTTGGGACATTTTTCAATAATAATTTTTCAAAATAAGATGCTTTGTTGCGTCGGAAGATGCCTATCAGGTTCCCGAAAACATGAGTGTGTCCGGGTATGCATTTTTGATTGACGGACGTGTTGGGTCCTGGCCTGACCCCGCCTCTCTGGTTGGCCGGGGAGCTGCAGGCCTCAGAGGAAGATAGTCAGTAAAAAAAAAAAAAAAAATGTATTTTATACTAAAACAGTGACGTTATTGGGCTAAGACATGCTTTTCGACTCAGATAAAAGTGTAACGATCGCCCATTCCGCTGCGGATGTGACGCTGGACAGACGATGTAATCTTCTTTCTCCTCACTTCTCCCACCTGAAAAGCAGAAGGATCTGTCTCCTTCCCGAGAGGGGCACATGCTTGCCGTGTCTGAGCACAGTGCTTCCCTAGGCCTCTGCTCTCCCCTCCATGATCAGCAGTCACACCTCATCACATAAGATGCCCCGGTCAGTAAAGAGTAGAAGGATAGATGCCTTCAGGTAGGGCTTCCTGAAACAGCCTGGGGAAGCCAGTCAGAGGCCAGAAGATGGTGGAAACATGGGCTCAGCACGGACACCAGACACGTCACCCTCCGCCAGCCACTGGCTGTGGGCATGACCGCATCGCCTCATGCGGCTCTTTGGCCCCTTGAGTTTTTAGCAAAGGCCAGCTTAGGAGGACCCTAATGAAGTTAATTACAATGTACCTACCTATGTAGTTTTTTAAAAATTTGGCTCTCAAAAGAAATTTCAATCGTTGCATTGTTGATGTTTGGCTCTGTTGATTAATGGGTTTGCCGACCACTGGCCGAGGCCATCCTAACAAATAACTGGGGCTGAAGCAGCTGTCAGATGAGCTGGGATGGAGCCACAGACAGGAAGTCCCGAGTGCTCCCCAAAGGTCTAGGGATCCCAGCGTGTGAGCCGGCCACCCACCCGAACCCAGAACCCTGAGCATCACGGGGCGAAGAAGCTGGCGTCAAAGTACGCACAGGGCCGCGACTGAGAGTGCTGGAGCCGGGGGTTTTCTAAAGAGAAGTGAGAGTCTCCCCAAACCTGGTATCTGCCACACACGGTCCATCCCCACCGTCTTGGGTTGCTTGGACACAGGACTCAGGAGGCGGGAGATACGGGAGGTGTGTTTACCAGGAGGAGAGGATGCTGGGAACGGCTCAAGGCCACGGGGCCTTGTCCATCTTCGGACAAACGGTGTGCTCTTGCTCCCTTAGCCAGAGCTGGTAACTGACTCCCCAAGCCACTTCCTCCCGGCACCCCGCACCATCGGATGCGTGGCCGGCTAAACCGGAGGGAGCCTGTGGTAGGGGTGGTGAACCAGCTGTCTGCTTAGCCCTGGGTCAGGTATTGAGTGGGGTGTGGGGTGGTCAAGGTTGGGAAGACGCCTGCAGTGTGAGTGCAGTGTGGCCGTCCCAGAGCTCAGGGCCGGGAGATGTTCCCTCCCTCACACAGTGACAAGGAGGAGGGGAGGGTGGAGGAGAGAGTGGAAGAAAGGAGAACGTGGAGGAGGGGAGGGTGGAGGAGAGGGGAGAGGAGAGGGTGGAAGAAAGGAGAGAGGAGAGGGTGGGGGAGAGGAGAAGGTGGAGGAGGAGAGGGTGAAGGAGAGAGTGGAAGAAAGGAGAAGGTGGAGGAGGGGAGGGTGTAGGAAAGAGAAGAGGGTGGAGGAGAGTTGGAGGAAAGGAGAGAGTGGAGGAGAGGACAGAGAAGAGGAGAGGAGAGAGGAGAGGGTGGAGGAGAGAGGAGAGGGTAGAGGAAGGGTGGAGGAAAGGAGAGTGGAGAGAGTGGAGGAGATGAGAGAGAAGAGGGGAGGAGAGAGGAGAGGCTGGAGGAGGGGTGGAGGAGAGGGTGGAGACAGGAGAGAGTGGAGGAGATGAGAGAGAAGAGGAGAGGGGAGAGGGTGGGGGAGAGGGTGGAGCGGCTGGTCCAGGAGCCCCTCGAAGGCCTGGAGGTAGGTGCCCCGCACCCCCTCGAGGCTCCGCCCCTGCACCTGGGCTGTGTAGGTGTATTTTTCTCCTCTTGTTGATTCGGTTACCGAAACGAGCGTTTGATGGAGACCACATCCTTTTACCGAGTATCAGGAAAGTTTATTAAAAGTGGCTCCGAGAACACCATGAAACCCCCAACTATTCAACTCGGTAAGTCACTTTCCTTTCTGTGTCTCCGAGGTGTAAACACACCTGCCACGGCCGCACTTCCCAGCCCCGTGAGGGCTCAGGGGGCGAGGGGACACACAGACAGGAGCTCAGGGGGGAGAGGGCACACACAGGCAGGGGCTCAGGGGGGAGAGGGCACACACAGGCAGGGGCTCAGGGGGGAGAGGGGACACACAGACAGGGGCTCAGGAGGGAGAGGGGACACACAGACAGGGGCTCAGGGGGGAGAGGGGACACACAGACAGGGGCTCAGGGGGGCGAGGGGACACACAGACAGGGGCTCAGGAGGGAGAGGGCACACACAGACAGGGGCTCAGGGGGGAGAGGGGACACACAGACAGGGGCTCAGGGGGGCGAGGGGACACACAGACAGGGGCTCAGGGGGGAGAGGGGACACACAGACAGGGGCTCAGGGCGGAGAGGGGACACACAGACAGGGGCTCAGGGGGGAGAGGGGACACACAGACAGGGGCTCAGGGGGGAGAGGGGACACACAGACAGGGGCTCAGGAGGGAGAGGGGACACACAGACAGGGGCTCAGGGGAGAGAGGGGACACACAGACAGGGGCTCAGGGGCTCAGGGGGGAGAGGGGACACATAGCCCCGGCTCTGTCAACTCAGAAGCCGCCAGGGCTCCTCCAATTTCGATGACCTCTCTGTACACAGGGGCGCGCTGCCACCTCCAGCCTCTGGGGTGTCTTACCCCGTTGCTGCTGCCTCCGGAGGACGCTGTCCACGCAGCTCCCGCGGCCCTCCCCTCGGGTGGACTTTCATCACCGACAGCTCCCCTTTCGCTCCGTGGCCCTCGGCTCTTCTCCGAGACCGTTGGGGTGTCATGCCCTCGGGTGGTCTTCCTGCCCACCCCCATCCGATCAGGGGCCCCCTGGGGTCCTCCGAGCCTCTCTGTGTCCCTTCCTTGGCCACGACCCCTGTCACCGCTGCCCAGCTTCCGTCCCCCATGTCCAGTGGGGAAGGCCGGGGAGGACGGCCGTTTGGGGTGTGTCCCCGGCCGAAGGCACCCACAGGCTCGCCACGGGCTCCCAGCCAGCGTGTGTTGAATGGACAAAGTACAAAGACATCCAGGAGGAAAGGCTCCTGGGCCCAGGAAGCAGTCTCGGGGGAGGACGCAGAGAAAAGAGAGAGATTTCAGCACAGGACTGTATGTTAACACAGGAGCCAGGAGAGCAGAGAGCTCGGTGCCCACCAGGGGGCACTGAGGAGGCCTGCTTCTGTTTATGCATCCGGATCTTTTCTTGCCCCTGGGACCTGCTGCCCGGAGCAGACACCCAACCATTGCATGCTGGATGCTGGAAAAAATACACACAGCGATCTAGGAGTGCCGGAAACCAATCATCGCCTCGCTAATAGAGAGAGGTGCATAGAAAAATCCGGAAGGCTGGTTAACCTTCATCGCTCTGAAAGGTCAGAGATAACCACTAGGTGTTTAGGAGAGACATTGGTAGTTGAGGCAGCTTCCACCTGCTAGTCTTATGTTAATTCTTACTGATCTATTGGAATCTTGCTGGTGGACTATTATTGGAATTTCCTGACCTAAAGGATATGGGTGTATTCTATAGTCTTTTTAAAAATATATATATCTTATTGATTTTTTATAGAGCGGAAGGGAGAGGGATAGAAAGTCAGAAACATCGATGAGAGAGAGACATCCATCAGCTGCCTCTTGCACGCCCCCTGCTAGGGATGTGCCCGCAGCCAAGGTACATGCCCTTGCCGGAATCGAACCCGGGACCCTTCCGTCCGCAGTCCGACGCTCCATCCACTGAGCCAAACCGGTCTGGGCTATTCTATAGTCTTAATAAAAAGGATAGCCAGGCCAGAGCTGGGTAGTCCTCCCCCTAGAGGGTGGGACTCACGCCTGGCCCCCAATATTCCCAAATTAATGCTTTTCTAGTCTCTCTTCATTGGTGTGCGGCCTTTTCCAGAACCCGAACCCTGAACCCGAACCCCGGACCACGCGGGAGAACATTCCAAGTAAAAAGAAGACCATGCTGGTGACGGGGCGCGGATGCGGTCACAGCGGTTTGAGTTTGTCACTTCCTCCTCTTTGCGGGGGGCAGTCGGGACGGGTGCGATGGATCGCTCACCGGGGGATCAGCTCTCCCTCCGGTTCAGTGTCCTCGGGGGAAAGCTGGCCCAGACAACCTCAGGGCGACACAGGTCCCTGGATTCCTCGCTGGTAAACGAGGGCGGAAGGAATCTCTGCCGGACAAGCCCTCACGTGGAGGCATGGCTGAGGCTGCTGCGCGGCTGTGACCGGGCCGGGCGTGCACCGGGCATGGGGGCCGGCCACGGGAGGGGACCAGGCGGGAGGGGGAGCCCAGGCTCAGGGCATGTCCAAGAGCAGCCCGCTCCGCTGCCGCCACGCATCACCCCGCCTGGGCCGGGCAAGCTGGGCGATTTGGGGTTGATTGCTCTCTGCTTTGACAGCCGGTGAATGAAGGCCTGAAACGAAGGAGCCAGGATAACGAAAACTACGGATGCAGAATTCCCCCGGATGGGGTGGCCAAAAACATAATGACGGGAGAAGCCAAGATGGCGGCGTGGGCACACACCTAAACTGCTGCCTCGAAGGACAGTTTCAAAACTGCAACGCCGGAGCCCGCCGGCATCCGCCGAACAGTCCCTGAAAGGGGGGTGAGGCTTACGGAAAGATAGAGGTGGGAAGATGGATAGAGATAAAGAGGAAACAAAAGAGGAATGGTCCGAGGATGCTGTCCCCTTGGAGAGGAATAGTCTGAGGCCGCTGTCCCCTCCCAGAGGAATGGCCGAGGCCCGGCTCCCGATGACGCTGTGTAGTTCTAGCCGAGGGGTCATCTGGTCATTAAGGGATTTCACTTCGGGGAAAACGTGTGTGTTTGCCGGAAGCCAATCATTGTTTTTTGTTTGTTTGTTGTGTTTTTGTTTTTAAATATTTTTTATTGATTTTTTTACAGAGAGGAAGGGAGAGGGATAGACAGTCAGAAACATCGATGAGAGAGAAACATCGATCAGCTGCCTCCTGCACACTCCCTACTGGGGATGTGCCCGCAGCTGAGGTACATGCCCTTGACGGGAATCGAACCTGGGACCCTTCCCTCTCCCTTCCGCTCTGTAAAAAAATATTTTTTTTTAAAAAAATAGGCAGGAGCAAATAAAACAGTTGTCTTATAAATCTCTATGACTCTCTAAGCAAACCCAAATAAACTCAACAAATACTCATTATCTCAGGCGAGCACCGCCCCAGCAGTCTCGGGGAGCTGCGTCAAGGTATGTCTGCTGTGAGGAACGTTCGAAGGACAATTAGGAAAGACACAGGTCACCGATGGTCCCTCTCCCCATCCTCTTCGATTCGGGGTGTCCCATCACGGGCACCGGGGTTGCCCCCCCCCCCCACACACACACACATACAACATCTGTGTTTCATATTCCGGTGGCGTGATCCTGTCACTCTCAGCAGAGCACCGGCGATGGAGTAGGCAGTGACCCGCTGAGTGGGGGAGTTTCCCGCCGTGGACGCAGCCCCGTGTCCCCCACAGCCGGGCCGGGCCGCTGTGCTGTCCAGCCCCCCGTTTCCACGGGGCAGGCACACCCTCCACGTTGTCGGCCCTCCTCCTCAGAAAGTTAAACACCTGTCGGCACCCCCCTTTCCCGCCCCCTCGAGGCCGTGAAGGACGTGGCTTTTCCGTCACCCTCCCGTGCGACCCACCATGGTCCCCCTGATGCTGAAGTCCGCCTGCAGCCGCTGTGTCCCGGAGGTGAGCAGTGGCACACCCCGGCGGGGGGGGGGGGGGGGGGAGGGCAGTGTCAGCTTGCCGTGCCAGCTGCTCCAGCTGCGGTTCCCACACCGCGGGGCACGAGGCAAGGGGCACCAGCGGGTGCGGGTCTTGCGTTAGGGAAGAGCCACCTAAGCTCAGAGAACTCGAACTTTTTTGTTTGTTTGTTTGTTTTTTAATATGTTTTATTGATGTTTTACAGGGAGGAAGGGAGAGGGATAGAAAGTCAGAAACATTGATGAGAGAGAAACATCCATCAACTGCCTCCTGCACACTCCCTACTGGGGATGTGCCCGCAGCCCAGGTCCATGCCCTTGACCGGAATCGAACCCGGGACCCTTCAGTCCGCAGGCCGACGCTCCGTCCACGGAGCCACACCGATGTCGGCGAACCGGACCGTTTTATAACGGGCGGCACGCAGGCCTGCTCCTTCCTCCACAAGGAGACGTGGTCTCCCTTCCATGCGATGAGCAGGGCAGTGCACCCCTCCTTCCTTCAGCACCCTAACCCAGTGCTCAGCAAACTCATCCGTCCACACAGCCAAATGCCAACAGCACAACGATGGACATTTCTCTGGAGAGCCACGTTTTTTCAACGTAAACGTCTCTATAACGCCACTTCTTCCACACAGGCTCGCCCGGGGCCGTGGTGTTTTGTGGTAGAGCCGCCCTCCAGGGGCCAAAGAGCCGCACGTGGCTCGCGAACGAACCGCGGTTTGCCGACCACGGCCCTGACACAACAGACGCTCGGGAAATTGTCCCCCGAGAAACCGTTGTGTGCAAAGCCGCGGCAGTACCACTACGAGGCTACACAGACGCGCAGATTTCGGGCCGGAGGAAGCCGATCTTTCTAGAATGGAAGGGCGGGGGCAGGAGGGAGGCTGGGCTGCGCTATGGAGGTCTCCCCGGCCTGAGGAAAACAGGAGCTTCATCCCCTGCCTGTGGCTCCGTGAGGCCTGGGCACGGAACAAAGGCTCTCCCACACCACGCCGCTGGCTTCGCTGCGGGCGGAGCTCACTTTCTCATCAGTGCCACCAACACGGAAGCAGGGATTTCTTTCTGTGCCGCGACAGGAAGCTGGGAGAGCAGAAACGGCGGCCACCATGCACTGCAGGGATGGAGTTCGAGGCCAGGCAAGCATCGGCCTGTCTCTTCGTTCCAGGGAGCCCATCAGTGACCGGGTTCCTCTCCTTGGGGGTGGAGAGGAGCACCCTCATCGGGGGCATCATAAAGGTCGTTGGTGTGGAGGGCCCCCAGGGAAGACACCCGAGCATTCTTTAAATCAGCGTCAGCTGAGTCTGAGGCGCCAGGCAGAGCCGCATCTTGGAAACACATCCGCCAAGAAGGCTGGGTGTGTGATCAGTCCTGACTCCTAACTTTTCCCCAGGTGTCGGGGGGACAGGGCCTTGAAATGTAGGTTCAGCCGAGCCCCGGGAATGAGAGAGTGACTAGGGCCTGGGCCCACTTAAGCTCCTTTGATTTTAAGTTTTTTCTGGTGAAACCCCTTTCTATTTTGATATAAATAAACACACTGCTGTTGGGTTGGGATTCCTGTCTCTCCATCAGAGAGAACAGAGGTTCCACCCAGCCCCAGCTTTATTTTCTACTTGTGTGTCCTCTATTCTGTCTTTTATTTCTCAGTCCCCAGCTCCTCCACTGAGAAACTGAACCCACTCTTCTTTCCCACGCTGGACGTGGAGAGGAGAGAAAACCCCCCACACATTGGGATGAAGAAGCCCCTTCTTTAGCGACGGGGGCGATTTAAGGGCGAGAGGGATGCCGTGTCCGTGGCTCTTTTGAAAGGAACGAGAATGCCGGTCACTTCTCGGGCCCCACGACCACGGGCGTCCACGGCTCTGTGTGCGTCCCCCCCACCCCCCTCCCCGCCAGGAGAGTCCACCTCGTCCCTGTATTTAAGCTTCCAGTGTTCTCTCTGTTCCCGGAGCTTTTCTCTGAAGGCACCGCGTCTCCGAGGCTGAAGGCACGGGCTCGGAGAAGCACGGCTTTCTCCAGAACGGAAAGCTGGTCTTCCAACGCGGCCGCGCGCCTTCGCTGCCAACGCGTGCAGCCCTCGCGCGGCGAGGAAGGGCGGGCCGCCTCCGGAGCAGCGGCAGCAGCGGGGACTATTTCTGTCCTCGGCTCCCTGTTTCCGTGTGCGATGCTGGCAGCGAGTCCAGGTTGTTTCTGAGCCGCCGCGAGAAACAGTATGTCCATGCGTTTGAGAGAGGGGAGGGGGGGACATTAAAAATAAAAGTGATTCGAGCGTACGGATCTTTTCATTTAAATTCGTGATCAGCCGGGTTTTGATATTCCCGAGCGGGTTTGGTGGTGGTGGTGGGGGGCTGGGGGGGGTGCGTCTCTCCTGGCTGCGGCTCCAGAGAGACGCTGGACGGGGAAGCGTGGAGCTTGGGATGCATTCCACGTTCCCCAGGTTCATTTTTAAACCTGCCGGAAAGTTCCGGCCACACGGAGGATGCCTCCCTCACTGGCAGCGACCACAGGCTGGCCAGCGGGCCCCAGTGGCTGAGCGTTCACCTATGAACCAGGAGGTTCAGGGTTCGATTCCCCGGGCAGGGCACAGGCCCGGGTGTGTGTGTGTGTGGGGGGGGGGGGGGGGCTGGATCCCCAGGGTGGGGCGTGCAGGAGGCAGCCGATCTGTGATTCTCTCTCATCACGGATGCTTCTCTCTCCCCCTCTCCCGTCCTCTCTGACATCAATAAAAATATGAGAAAATAAAAACGAGAAGGGCCACTTGTGTCTTGAAGGATAAACACTTACGTCCTGCGTGGGTAAGGGGTGAGCACCCCGGTTTGGGAGGGAGACCACACAGGAAACGGGCACCCAGGGGGGACATGGGTGGGGTGGGAGCAGGAGGAGGGGGTGGGGGAGGCGGACATGGGCACAGAAGGCAATCAGCAGCCCTCCCAGGAAGGCTGGAAGAGGCGCGTGAGCCACGCCAGCGAGTTAGGACTGAACCCCTTGGTGCTGAAAGAAGGGGGTGCTCGTCACTGAATCTTCATCTTACGGCCTCACCCTGGACCCCGGCTGCCAGACGGGGGGGGGGGGGGGGCCAGGGCGTTCCAGGTGGGACACGGGGTGAGGGCCGGGCAGGTGATGAAGATGCCAGGGGGACACAGAAGGAGGGCGTGTGCAAGGGCTGGGCTCACCCAGAGGGGCGTCAGCAGGATGCCGTTGCGGGGAGACAGGAGGAGAGGGGGGGGGGGTGGTGCGGGTGCTGGCCGCTCGGCCGAGGCTGGGGCAGGCACCCAGGGTCACGGAGGGCACACCGGGGGGACACGGGTGGGGTGGGAGCACGCGGGACGGTTTCTGCCAGCCTCCCTTGGGCCCCTCCCCGTCAGCGGGGGCCACTTGTGTGGGAATCGCTTCCTGCCACACGAAATGGCAGCGAGGCGCAGGGACAGAAATAGCCGTCCCTGCGGGATGGCATTCCTCATTGCCAGCGCCTCGAAAATAACGTCTCTCGGCGACCTCCCTGCCCGTCTGTGAGAGACCCACACGCTCAGCCTCACGCCACGTGTGTGCGTGTGCTGTTTCTTTTTAAAATATATATATATATTTTATTGATTTTTCACAGAGAGGAAGGGAGAGGGATAGAGAGTCAGAAACATCGATGAGAGAGAAACATCCATCAGCTGCCTGCTGCACACCCCCCACTGGGGATGTGCCCGCAGCCAAGGTACATGTCCTTGACCGGAATCGAACCCGGGACCCTTCAGTCCGCAGGCTGACGCTCCATCCGCGGAGCCACACCGGTTTCGGCAGTCCCGTTTCTTTAAGGGCCTCCAGTGAGGCATTCTTACAAAATACCAGCGTTTGGGGGGAGATACCTAACTTCCCAGGTTAGGGGGTGGCACTGCGTGGCTGTGAGCTGAGTGGGGTGTGGGCTGCACACGCGCCGGCCATGTTTGCCCAGCGCCTGACAGACTGCCCACCGTCCCCGCCTTCTCCTCCACACACTCGTCCTTTGGCTGACGGCACAACTGTCTCCCCTCGTCCTGACTCAAGACCCCGGTGGCTCCCCGGCCGCCCGCCTGTCTGCAGGCTAATGCTGAGTCTTCTTTTTGCCAAAATGTTTTTATGGAATGTCTTGCTTGGGGTGACCTTGGTGGATGGTGTGAGCACGCTCCCTGAAGCCGGAGTGGATGGTGTGAGCACGCTCCCTGAAGCCAGAGTGGACAGTCTGAGCACGCTCCCTGAAGCCAGAGAGGATGGTGTGAGCACACACCCGGGGCCGGAGTGGACAGTGTGAGCATGCTCCCTGAAGCCAGAGTGGACGGTGTGAGCATGCTTCATGGGGCTGAAGTGGACAGTGTGAGCACACTCCCTGAAGCCAGAGTGGATGGTGTGAGCATGCTCCATGGGGCCAGAGTGGACAGTGTGAGCATGCTCCATGGGGCCGGAGTGGACAGTGTGAGCATACTCCCTGAAGCCAGAGTGGACGGTGTGAGCATGCTCCCTGGGGGCCGGAGTGGACAGTGTGAGCACGCTCCCTGAAGCCAGAGTAGATGGTGTGAGCATGCTCCCTGGGGGCCGGAGTGGACAGTGTGAGCACGCTCCCTGGAGCCAGAGTGGACGGTGTGAGCATGCTTCCTGGGGGCCGGAGTGGATGGTCTGAGCACGCTCCCTGAAGCCAGAGAGGATGGTGTGAGCACACACCCGGGGCCGGAGTGGACGGTGTGAGCACGCTCCCTGGGGGCCGGAGTGGACAGTGTGAGCACGCTTCCTGGGGCCAGAGTGGACAGTGAGCCGCACTCCCCGGGCGGCAGCGTCACTGGCAGCACTGACAGCCACGTCGGCCACGGAAGAGCCGGAGCGTCAGGGCCGAGCGGATATTTATAACAGACAATGGCACTTGATGCTGTGGGCTCCCAATTACTCCCCATTGTCCTGCCGTGTGAATTATTTATGATCTTTTCACATCTGTCACTCTCAGCAGAAGCCACGTTAACCCTTAATACAGAAGCAGGAGAGAAGGCTCAAGCCTCGCTTCCTGTGGCTGCCTTCCGTTCCGGGAGTTACGGAAACATAACGTTTCACGCCTACACACGGTAACGTCGTATGTGCCCGTGCTCCGCTCTGGCTATGCCCGTTGTGTGTGTGGCTGTCCGCACCAGTTCAAAGTCTTCGGCCACCACTGCGTGGAAAGGAGTAGGGCACTGTGGAGGGCCCCCAGGGAAGGCACCTGAGCATTCTTTAAATCAGCGTCGGCTGAATCCGAGGCGCCAGGCAGAGCCGCGTCTCGGAAACACATCCACCAAGAAGGCTGGGTGCTTTATCAGTCCTGACTCTTAATTTGCTACAGGAGTCGGGGGGAGGGCCTTGAAATGTAGATTCAGCGGAGCCCCGGGAATGAGAGAATGAGTGGGGCCTAGGCCCACTTAAGCTTCTTTGATCTTAAGTCTTTTCATGTGAAACCCCTTTCTGTTTTAGTATAAACAAACACGCTGCTGTTGGGTTGGAATTCCCTGTCTCTCCGTCAGAGAACAGAGATTCCACCCGGCCCCAGCTTTTATTTCTATCTCTGTGTTCTCTGTTCTTTTCTTTTTCAATCCCTACCGGCTCTACTCAGAAACTCCATCCACTCTCTTTCCACGCTGATGTGGAGAGGAGAGGAAACCCCCACAGGACACAATGGAGGTGTCTCTGCTGTCTGCTCTGATTGTACTGACTGGAAAGAGCCATTTCCCGTGGCAGTCCTGGGAGCAGGAGCAGGAGAGGAGGAGAAGGAAGTCTGTTCACCACCCACCATGTGCAAGGCCCTCACACGGGTCATCATGCACACGGGTCATCAGGTACACGGGTCATCATGCATGTGGGTCATCAGGCACACGGGTCATCATGCAAATAGATCATCATATTTAAACCCTAAGAGGCCAGTAAAGCATGCTGTGATTTTTTAGATTATCATTCACTGCATTGCATTACCCCCATTTTATATATAAAAAAGGGGGGCTCATTTTCCCAAAGTCTAGGTTTGCGAGGCTGACCCACATCCACACCTTGCCTTCAGCCACGAGATCAGCCACGTGGCGAGAGGGTCCGCTCTCGCCACGGGCTCAGCGTAACACCCCCTGCAGTCAGGCTGGCCGCATGGACACCCCGGGCCTTCCCAGAGACTTTTGCCACTGTGGCTGCTCCTTTCTCCCGGGCCGGGCGCGAGATCTCGCTCTTGGAAAGGGCTTCTTGGTGCGGGCGGTCCCGCTCAGGCTCGTGGTTGAGATTCGCTCAGAGTCACGGGGTGAGGGGCCTGGAGGACACCTGTGAACCCCCTCACGGATCCTGAGAGTGAAATTCCGGGTCACGGCCCCGCCCGCACCCACGGGGAGCTGCTGAGGGGGCCCCGGGGCCTCTGAGAATTCCCTGCAGGGCCTTCCCTAACCCCCCTGGAGGCGTTTCCAGGGAGAATTGTAACAGCCTCCCGGGAATGGACACGGGCGTTTCTGTAAATCACGTCAGCTGAATCCAAGGCGGCAGGCAGAGCTACGCTTCGGAAACACATCTCACCAAGAAGGCAGACGTGTTATCCGCTGGGCTCTTGACTTTGCCCAGGTGTCCTTGGGAGTGGGTATCGGTATGTAAATCCAGCCTAGCACCGGGAATGCTCAGGGCCTACTCAGGAATGCAGAAACCTCCTTTTGTCTTGACCTTTCGATGTAACGTCTTGGCATTTTGGGGGGTATAAAATAAACGTGTTGTGTGGGCCCCGGGTCCCTGCCGTGTCTCTCCAGGAGAGAGAAGACAGCTTCCCGCCCGGCACCCAGCTTTCTTCTATCCTCTCTTCATTTTTCTTAATCCCTGGCTGCCTCCACTCAGAACTAGTTCCGTTTCTCTTTCCGAGCCGGACGCGGAAAAGGGAGACCCCCGCCATATTTGCCCCCCGTGATCCCCAGAGACTCGTTCATGAGTCCAATAACCCCCTGGGATGGGGCGGACGAGGTGTAACCGTGAGAAACCGAGCCGGCGGGTTCCTGCCCTCGGTCAGCAGTGCGGCCGTCTCCTGCGTCCCCCGTCCCTAAAGGGGGAGAAGCCAGTTTTAAGGGGGCAGGTGGGGTTTCAGTTTTAAGCACAGGCTGGTTTCTCATAGAGACACAGCCGCTGGTTCCTCTGGACACACCCGCCCGGGCCTGGGGACTCCGTTGTGTTAAACGCAGC
This sequence comes from Antrozous pallidus, assembly GCA_027563665.1. NCBI lineage: Eukaryota > Metazoa > Chordata > Mammalia > Chiroptera > Vespertilionidae > Antrozous > Antrozous pallidus. The sequence goes on from CM050523.1 coordinate 72,063,349, forward strand.
CGCGCTGCCGAGAGGGTGTGGGTGCAGAGAGGTGACATCACAATCCCGCTGCCGAGAGGGTGTGGGTGCAGACAGGGCACCCTCTGTCCTCTGCCTGGTGTGGGCGTCAGACACCGGGACCCCGCAGACACTTCCTGAGAAACCGTGTCATCGACTGCGCACCAGACAGGACCCTGCACAGCAGGCGGCCCCAGAAAAGCTCCCCATTCCCCAGCCCGGCTCAGGGGGTGAGCGCTGACCTAGGAACCCAGAGGTCATGGGTTCGATTCCCACTCAGGGCACAGGCCGGGTCACGGGCTCGATCCCCAGTGCGGGGCATGCAGGAGGCCGCCGGTCCGTGATTCTCTCTCTTCACCAATGTGTCTCGGGCTCTCCCTCCCTTCCTCTCGGACATCAATAAAAAAATATATTTTAAACAAAGGAAACCTAGAACCTTCTAGGAGCTTAAGGAAGCTCAGTGGGGCTGGTTCAGAGTAGGAGGTGGGGATGGGGCAGGAGGGGTGGGGCGGTGGTCCGTGACGGGTCCCTGCAAAGGCCTGAGAGCCACTGATTAGGATGCAGCGCCTGCGGGGGGCCGAGGGGGGCGGGCTGGGAGGGGGCGAAGCTGGACAGCAGCTTCTCCGCATCCTCAGAACAACCCTCCCTCACAGCTGGAGAGAGAAGACGGGGCCTCCATTGTGAGATGCCTCTGGCGGAAGAGTCCCCAGCTGTCTGCGTTGGAAATGAGAGGCGGCTCCTGGAGGAGGGAGCCGAGGCCGCAGGGGGGGCGCTGGCTGCGGGGCCTGGCTGAGGGGGGCTGAGGGAGCTGGGGGTGAGCAGCTCAGGGGCCATCCATGAGGTTTGGGGGCCGGAGGAGGACGGGTGGAGGGGAAGGGGCGGAGGGCAGGCAGGGAGAGGGCGGAGGGGCAGAGAGGCCCAGGTCTGCCTCAGGGCCTGGCCAGGCTTGAGTGCCCAGGGTGCCGTGGGCAGGGTGCCACTCAGGTCCCAGCGCGGGCACCGTGAGGATGGGGGCTACGGGAAGAATTAAAACGGGGTGCTGGGTACCGAGCCTTTCAGTCCATGTCCCCATGTCCTGTGGCTCCGTGACATCCCAGCCCCCGCAGGCCCCTCACTGCCACCCCCACTCTGAACCCCAGGTCTGGACCCCTCCCCACCAGCCCCCCTCACCCCCCCACCCCCGCCGAGAGCTTGCTGCAGCCCCAGATCCCAGACTGCACTGAACACCCATCTCCCCCGCCACCTTCCACCTTACCCCTTACCCCCCCATCTCACCCTCATCTACAGCGGTGCCCTTCCTTCTCCGGACCATCCTACATCCTCTGGTCACCCCCACAGCGAGCCCAGTGTCCCTCTCTGCCTCTTCTGATTCCCACCCCGAGGGCCTCACAGAATTCAGTCCTCCCCCCGCCACACACACACACACACACACACACACACACACACACACACACACACCTGTCCCTGTGCACGTACCTCCGCAGTGGCTCTCGCCATCCACAGCTCCGTGAATGACCTGGCCGTGGCCAGGTGGAGGGGTGTCAGCTGCTGGGAGCGCAGGCGCCTCTCTGTCCCCCTGTCCCTGGGTTTCTGGTGGCGAGAAGAGCAAATGCACGCTTCTCCAGTGGGGTCCCTGGTCCCCCAGCGCAGGGGCCGTAGGGGGGCGGGCAGGGCAGAGGCTCCAGGTGAGCGGGCCGGAGAGAGGGGGCTGCTCGCTTCCCTGCAGCCGGGCGCCCGGCACCCCGAGTGCCCCAGCTCCCGGGAGCTCCGGGCTGTCCGCAGAGCCCCCCTCACCGTGACCCCGCAGCTCTCACTCGCTCCCCACAGGTCCACGGCGGCCAGTGCCGTGCCCCCTCCCCTGCTGGAGGCGGCTTCCTCCCAGTTGGGGGTCACCTTTGGCGTAAAACAATCAGATTCCTTGGTTTCACAAAAACAGCATCGTGGCTAAATCATGGCTGAGCCCAGGCCCGGGGAGACCCAGCCCCAAAGGGAAAAACATCGGGGGTCACCCCACCCAGACCTGCAGTGAGGTTGGCATCTTGGTCCTTCCTCCCCAGGACTGGTCCACCCCACCCCTCTACGCTCCCCCGCCCCCCCCCCCCACCTCCAGCTCTTGGCTGCATTACAGGACACCTGACTGCTGGGGGGGGGGTGGAGAGGAGGGGGCGTGCGGGCTCAGGAGGGAGGACACAGGGACAAGTGACCAGTGCTTCTTCCACAGGTGGCCCTGCCCAGCGGAGACGGTGGGGAGGGGGGCGGGGGGAGGCCCTTTCTCCCCCGGGGGCTTGGGGAAGGGTGTCTTCTTAATCCCTCCTGACCTGGAGCTCACCCCTGCGGTTCTTCAGGTGGGAGATGCGAGCCCGTGTTTATTTGTTATTATTTTTTTAATCTTTATTGTTCAGTTTATTAATTACATTGTCCCCCCTTTTTTATCCCCCTATAGCTCCCCTCCACCCGGTACCCATCCCACTCTCCTCCCTCCCCTCCCCCTCCCCACTGTCCTCTCCCACAGGTGCATGATTCTTGTCCAGTCTCTTGCTGCACCTCCCACACCCCTCTCCTCCCAAGAATTGTCAGTCCGTTCCCTCTCTACGCTCCGTGATTCTGTTCTAGTCACCAGTTTATCCTGTTCATCAGATTTTTAATTCACTTGGTTTTTAGATTCATTTGTTGGCAGATAGGTATTTGCTGTTCGTCGTTTTTATGTTCACCTCTTTCTTCTTCCTCTTCTTAGAGAATACCTTTCAGCATTTCATCTGGTCCTGGTTTGGCGGCGGCGAACTCCTTCCATCGCTGAGCCCGTGTTTACTGGCTGCATTCCAGACAGACAGGCGGGAACCGTGGTGACCTGGACTGCGAAGGTGACCTCGGGAAACAGATCAGAGGGGTAACAGGCCGGTCGAGGCAAAAACGAAACGGAAATGGGAGGCTCACAGGGGCGGGTGGTGTGGGACCAGGCAGGTGGGGAGCCCCCCCCACCCCCCAGCTGGAGCCCAGCCCGCAAGAGGTGCCAGCTGCCGCGGACACTTCAAGGCTTCCTAAGCGAGGAGTGGTGCCACGGGTATGCCGCCAAGACAAACAGGAACGGCGGGTGCCGGCACCCCAGGGCCCTCCGGTGGAGGCTCCGACGGCGTCTGCGTCCCTGGAGAGACGTCCGGGTGGATTGGCCCGTCCTCGTTCTGTTTCTATAACGGAGACGGGTTCGGGGGGCTCGCCTGAGGTGCACAGGACCTGTGTCGCAAGAACGTACCCACAGCTGTCAAATCGGCCTTCCCGAGCGGAGACGGGAGGTTGGGGAGGGGGAGGGGGTCCGGGGGGGACCTCCTTAGGCTTTTAGAGACTCAAGTCAGGGGTGGCCACGCTCTGGACTCAATAGCTGAGGGGCTGAAAAGGCAACAGTAACCCAGACACTTTGTCACCGCCTGGCGGTCTGGCCCTGCCACTGACTAGGGGGACTGGGGCGACGGGGACAAGGCAAGAGCCGGCATTCAGGAGCATGAGTTTGGGGGTGCCTGTGGGTGTCCAGCACCCCGCCCCCCCCCCCCCCCGCCCCGCGGTGAGCGGTCTGAGGCCAGGAGGCAGCGCGAGGTGGACCAGACAGCCCCCAGGGAACCGCGCCTGACGCGTGGCAGCCAGACGGCTCTCAGCGTGGCGGCCCAAGGCCCTGACACTGGGCATCAGATGGTGGCTGTGGGAGGCGCTGGTAGGCACACACGGTCCATGCGTGTGCTTATCTGAAATAAAACCCATCGGCGATCCGATAAACCCACAAATACGCTGCCCAAGGGGATGTTTCGGTGGCCACGGAGACCCTGGTGAGGCTGGAAACACCTCACCTTGAGCCCCAGCCACACAGAAACCCACCACGGCCACACTGCCGGCGCCACACTGCCATCTAGTGGTCGGCGTGACCGGCACCAGGAGGCCGTTCCCAGGGGAGACAAGGAGGCCCTCCTGGTCCGGCCTGCCTTCCAGAGGGTGGGAAAGGCGTCCCCTGCGCCCCCGGGGACAGGCGGCGCCCTGCGCCGGACCACGAGGCTCCTCGGCGGACAGCCGCCTCCAGGAACATTGGGGTTCCACCGGAACTTTCCGTGAATTATGGTCTCTGTTTTCTTTCGTTTCCACTATCGGGACTCTGAGGGGAGCCGTGAACATTTTCCACCCAAAGAGAATTTTGCGAGACTACAGCTTCATCCTGCAGCGGCAGCCGGGGACTGCAGACATATTCGGAATCGGGGCCAGACATTCCACACATGACAATACACAGGAACAGCAAGCACGTTTCCCATCTACCCTACACTAAGCCTCACCCTGTCACCCTAACCCTCACCAAAACTTCTAACCCTAACAACTAACTATAATCTTCACCTAACTGTAACCTAAACCTAACCCTCATCTCTAACCCTTACCCTAAACATTAACCCTAACAGCTAACTATAATCCTCACCTCTAACCCCAACCCTAATCCTAACACCAACCTCTAACCCTAACCCTAACCCTGTCACCCTAACCCTCACCAAAACTTCTAACCCTAACAGCTAACTATAATCTTCACCTAACTGTAACCTAAACCTAACCCTCGTCTCTAACCCTTACCCTAAACATGAACCCTAACAGCTAACTATAATCCTCACCTCTAACCCCAACCCTAATCCTAACACCAACCTCTAACCCTAACCCTAACCCTAACCCTAACCCTAACCCTAACCCTAACCCTAACCCTACACTAAGCCTAACCCTGTCACCCTAACCCTCACCAAAACTTCTAACCCTAACAACTAACTATAATCTTCACCTAACTGTAACCTAAACCTAACCCTCGTCTCTAACCCTTACCCTAAACATTAACCCTAACAGCTAACTATAATCCTCACCTCTAACCCCAACCCTAATCCTAACACCAACCTCTAACCCTAACCCGAACCCTGTCACCATAACCCTCACCAAAACTTCTACCCTAACCCTAATTAACTCTAACCCACACCTCTAACCCTAACCCTAACCCTAACCCTAACCCTAACCCTAACTCTAACCCTACACTAAGCCTAACCCTGTCACCCTAACCCTCACCAAAACTTCTAACCCTAACAACTAACTATAATCTTCACCTAACTATAACCTAAACCTAACCCTCGTCTCTAACCCTTACCCTAAACATTAACCCTAACCCTAACCCTAACCGCTAACTATAATCCTCACCTCTAACCCCAACCCTAATCCTAACACCAACCTCTAACCCTAACCCTAACCCTGTCACCATAACCCTCACCAAAACTTCTAACCCTAACAACTAACTATAATCTTCACCTAACTGTAACCTAAACCTAACCCTCATCTCTAACCCTTACCCTAAACATTAACCCTAACAGCTAACTATAATCCTCACCTCTAACCCCAACCCTAATCCTAACACCAACCTCTAACCCTAACCCTAACCCTGTCACCATAACCCTCACCAAAACTTCTAACCCTAACAACTAACTATAATCTTCACCTAACTGTAACCTAAACCTAACCCTCGTCTCTAACCCTTACCCTAAACATTAACCCTAACAGCTAACTATAATCCTCACCTCTAACCCAACCCTAATCCTAACACCAACCTCTAACCTTAACCCTAACCCTGTCACCATAACCCTCACCAAAACTTCTACCCTAACAACTAACTATAATCTTCACCTAACTATAACCTAAACCTAACCCTCATCTCTAACCCTTACCCTAAACATTAACCCTAACAGCTAACTATAATCCTCACCTCTAACCCCAACCCTAATCCTAACACCAACCTCTAACCTTAACCCTAACCCTGTCACCATAACCCTCACCAAAACTTCTACCCTAACAACTAACTATAATCTTCACCTAACTATAACCTAAACCTAACCCTCATCTCTAACCCTTACCCTAAACATTAACCCTAACAGCTAACTATAATCCTCACCTCTAACCCCAACCCTAATCCTAACACCAACCTCTAACCTTAACCCTAACCCTGTCACCATAACCCTCACCAAAACTTCTACCCTAACAACTAACTATAATCTTCACCTAACTATAACCTAAACCTAACCCTCATCTCTAACCCTTACCCTAAACATTAACCCTAACAGCTAACTATAATCCTCACCTCTAACCCCAACCCTAATCCTAACACCAACCTCTAACCTTAACCCTAACCCTGTCACCATAACCCTCACCAAAACTTCTACCCTAACAACTAACTATAATCTTCACCTAACTATAACCTAAACCTAACCCTCATCTCTAACCCTTACCCTAAACATTAACCCTAACCCTAACCCTAACCGCTAACTATAATTCTCACCTCTAACCCCAACCCTAATCCTAACACCAACCTCTAACCCTAACCCTAACCCTGTCACCATAACCCTCACCAAAACTTCTAACCCTAACAACTAACTATAATCTTCACCTAACTATAACCTAAACCTAACCCTCGTCTCTAACCCTTACCCTAAACATTAACCCTAACCCTAACCCTAACCGCTAACTATAATCCTCACCTCTAACCCCAACCCTAATCCTAACACCAACCTCTAACCCTAACCCTAACCCTGTCACCATAACCCTCACCAAAACTTCTAACCCTAACAACTAACTATAATCTTCACCTAACTGTAACCTAAACCTAACCCTCATCTCTAACCCTTACCCTAAACATTAACCCTAACAGCTAACTATAATCCTCACCTCTAACCCCAACCCTAATCCTAACACCAACCTCTAACCCTAACCCTAACCCTGTCACCATAACCCTCACCAAAACTTCTAACCCTAACAACTAACTATAATCTTCACCTAACTGTAACCTAAACCTAACCCTCGTCTCTAACCCTTACCCTAAACATTAACCCTAACAGCTAACTATAATCCTCACCTCTAACCCCAACCCTAATCCTAACACCAACCTCTAACCTTAACCCTAACCCTGTCACCATAACCCTCACCAAAACTTCTACCCTAACAACTAACTATAATCTTCACCTAACTATAACCTAAACCTAACCCTCATCTCTAACCCTTACCCTAAACATTAACCCTAACAGCTAACTATAATCCTCACCTCTAACCCCAACCCTAATCCTAACACCAACCTCTAACCTTAACCCTAACCCTGTCACCATAACCCTCACCAAAACTTCTACCCTAACAACTAACTATAATCTTCACCTAACTATAACCTAAACCTAACCCTCATCTCTAACCCTTACCCTAAACATTAACCCTAACAGCTAACTATAATCCTCACCTCTAACCCCAACCCTAATCCTAACACCAACCTCTAACCCTAACCCTAACCCTGTCACCATAACCCTCACCAAAACTTCTACCCTAACCCTAATTAACTCTAACCCACACCTTTAACCCTAACCTTAACCCCAACTTCTCACCTTAACTCTAAACTAAGCCTAATCCTAACCCTAACCCTAACCAAACTTCTACCCTAACCCTAACAACTAACTCTAACCCTCACCTCTAACCCAAACCTTAACAACCTCTAACCCTGACCCTAACCTCAACCTCTAATCCTAAACGTTAATCCTAATCCTAACCCTACCCTCTAACCCTAACTCAAACCCTACACTCTAACCCTAACCCTAACCCTACCCTCTAACCCTTATCCTAACCCTAAAGTCTAAACCTAACCCTA
>CM050523.1:72071260-72091260 GCA_027563665.1 Antrozous pallidus
GCCGCAATGGAGCCATTATTCCCTGGAGACTTGCTGGAGGGGGCCCCCAGCCACTCGGGATGGGGAGGACTTAAGAGGAACCAGGAGCCCTGAGGTGGGGACACCAGTCACCCCGGGTTCTGGGGGTGGTCTGGCTCTTTGTAAATTGGGTTAAGGTCATGGGGGCACGGGTTTCTCGGGCTCAGGCAGTCAGGGATGTCCCTGTCACGCAGCCGGCAGGGGGGCCCAGGGGGTGTCCTGTCACACCTCGGCCAAAATCGGAGACCCTGGCTGCGGGCAGGGCCGTGGTCGGCACTCTGGCAAACACAGCTCCAGATCACCCTCCCGAGGACGCCGGCCGGGTCCCTTTCAGAGGCCCTCTGTTCCAGACAAACTTCATCCAATGAGGTGTCCTGGAAGTCCCCCGCAGCCTCCCCCGCACCCCCACAGGCCACCAGCTGGGGCTCCACTAGCCAAGCTCTAGGGGCAGGCGGAGCTGGGCTTGCCTGCTGGGCCCACGGGACCCCTGTCTCCCCCCGGGGGTAACTTCAGACCTAACCCACAGGCCGCCCTTTCTACTCGCCCACGGACTGCTTTAAACGAAGACACAGGCTGTGTCCTGCCTGCAAGGGGCCTGCCTGGGGGTAGCGCTGTGTGGGGACCCACACCTCGAGGGGCCTTGCTGTGCCACCCCCCTGAGCCCAGCCAGGGGCCCAGTCCCGGCGCCCATGGTGGCGGCAGAGCTGGCGACTGCAGCTGACAGGAAGGCTCCGCCCTCGCCCCCCCCCCCCCCACCCCCCCCCCCCCCCCCCCCCCCGCCTGCGTCCCGTCTCCCCGATCTCCGGCCCGGCCCCCTCCGCGTGGTCCCATGTGCCCAGGGGGCGGGGCTTTCCCTGCCCGGCGGTGCCACTGCCCGGCATGAGCGGGGCGCACAGTGGCCCGGAGGCTTCCCTTTTCCTGCCCTCCCACCCGGGCGCCGAGTGGCCTCTGGCCCTCTCCTGGCCCCCACGTCCCGACCTCGGGCGCCCCACGTGACCCCCGCAGCGCCGCCTCTCCGTCCAGCTGTGCGAGCGCCCCGCTATTTTACCCACGTGGAAGTGCTTTTCGCCCGGACCATCTGCAGCACCCGCGCCCTGGCCCCGATACCCAGCGGGTGCCCACAGCATCCTCTCCCCGAGTTTCCAGGAACCGTGATCAGGCCGCGGACCCTCCCTGATGCCCGACGCGTCCCCCGCAGCGGCGCAGCCCCGGGTTGGGTCACCCCCAAGGCTCCTCAGAGGCGGCAAGGGTACCCCTCCTCCCCAGAGTCCGAAGGCCTGGGGGGTGCCCCGCCTTGGCCATCCCCCACGGGGCTGAGCCAGGGTCAAGTGCACATGCTGGTGTCACGGAGGAGGAGCGCCAGCAGCCTCCCCCCCCCCCCGCCCCACCCCCCCCCCACCCCGTCCCCTCCGGCTGCCCCTGAAGGTCCCGGCCTGCTCTGGGGTGCAGAGCGGGGGTATCCCTTTCATGAGCTTGCTGGAGCAGGCATCCCCGCACCCGGGCTCAGAGGATGTTACAAATCAGCACCGACCACGTAACCTCAGCCTCTGTCACCTCCCTTTCCTTTCCTCCCAGCACAACGGAGAGGCGTGCAACTCGGGGTGCTCAGAGAGGGGTGTGGAACTCGTGGTGGGCAGAGAGGGTGGTATAACCGGGGTGGGCAAGAGGGTGGTAACTCGGGTGGGCAGAGAGGGTTTAATAACTCGGGGTGGGCAGAGAGGGAGTGTAACTCGGCGGTGGGCAGAGAGGGTGTATAACTCGGGTGGGCAGAGAGGGTGTGAACCTCGGGGTGGGCAAGAGGTTGTAACACTCTCGGGTTGGCATGGAGAGGGTGTAACACGGTGCCACATAGAGATGGATAACTCAGGTGCACCAGAGAGGGTGTGTAACTTGGTAGGGTGCATAGAAGGTGTATAACTTGGGTACGCAGAGAGGGTGAGTAAGCTCGGGTTGCATGATAGGTGTGTAACTCGGGGTGGGCAGAGAGGGTTAATAACTCGGGGTGGGCAGAGAGGGTGTAAAACTCGGGTGGCAGAGAGGTGTGTAACTCGGGGTACCAGAGATGGGTGATGTAACTCTCGGGTGGGCAGAGAGTTTGTGTAACTCGGGTGGGCAGAGATGATGGATAACTCAGTGTGCACAAAGGGTGGTATAACTTGGGGTGCACAGAAGGCAGTCAGCCTAGAGACTGTCTCTGCCCCGGAGGCTTGTGCCCCAGGCGGGATAAGCCACCCTTGACCTCAGTCCTGCTCATCTGGAAATGGGCTTCAATCCTGCCTACACCCTGGGAAGCCTGTGTGTCCCGGGTGAGGCCAGGGTTTGAGCCGCGCCCGCTTAAATACCTCTCTTCCGCCCCGTGGCCTCAGTGGCCCACCTGTGGGTCTGGAGCCGCGGCCGCCGTTGCGAAGGCGGCACTCACGCCTCCCCGGCTCAGGGTGCCTCACCCCCCGGGGGCTGGCATGTCCCGCAGACCGTGCTTGAAAATGCATGGCGCCCCGCCGTGTGGCTCAGCGGATAGGGCGTCGGCCAGCGGCCCGAAGGTCCCCAGGTTTCAATTCCGGCCAAGGGCACATGCCCGGGTTGCGGGCATTGATCCCCCCCGCAGGGGGCGGTGCGGTAGGCAGCCGACCCATGATTCTCTCTCAGCAAGATGCTTCTCTCCCTCTCATCTCTTCCTCTCTCTCCGAAATCAATAAAAATATAAACCCCCCCCCAAATGCATGGTCACAACAAACATCCCTGCTCTCGGCCCCAGCAGCCGTCACGCATCACAGTCCATTCATTGATGGATAACTGTAAACACGCCCCCGAGGACCACGACCCCAGCCCAGCCCGGCTGTCCTGGGCCCCCCCCCGCTTCCAGCGGACACTTGACCCCCTGGGGCTGTGGTGCGGGTGCCTTCAGGGTGCTCCTCGCTCCACCTACCCACCTGGTCCCTGGCCACCTGGGTGGATGCCTCGGGGGAGGCTGGGAGCGGCCCCCCGACATGCGCCACTTCCTGTCCCCAGCCTCCCCGCCCGGGCCCTGCAGCTCAATCTGCGGTCCGCCCCCCACCGTTTCCCTGCAGCTTCGGGCCGGGCAACCTGCAGGCCGCCGGGAGGCCAACGCGCCCGTGTGATTCACCCCCACTGGGCTGGTGCTTTTTTTGACTACTGGTCAGCGAGGGCAGAACAGCCCCTCCGTGTCACCCCCAGCCCCCGCCCTTCCCGGCCCCTGTGACACCCCTGACCCACACTCTCCTCTCCGAAACCCATAGCTCCCAGCCTGCCGCCAGCCCATGGGGGGGGCGTACTTTGGGCGCCAGAAAACCCGAGCAAATGGCACCGGGCTGGGTGGGCGTCTCTGGAGCCCTGGGCTCTCGGGGGTGCCGGGAGTGGGGGGGGGGGACCCGGGCTGGGCCTGGAGTCACAGGAAGTTTCCCGGGAATTTCCAGCACACAGTGAGAAGCCGGTGCAGGTGGGTGCCTCAGCTAGCTCCCCCCCTTTCTACCCCCCCCCCCCCAGCCCCAACATGGGCCTGGTGACCCGGGTCTAATTGCCCGAAATGTAGGTAGGTATTGAGTTAGTGAGTGTCTTATTTATATTGTGAATTACTGGTTCTTATTTTAAAATAGCCTATCCAAGAAAAAAGCAATTGCAATTTGACCGTACCTTCGCCACAACCCACAATGCAACGCCCACAAAGCCAATCGGACAATATGCAGATCAACACCCAGCCAAAATGGCTGCTGTCTGAGCCGGAAAAAGCAACGGCCTAGTGGCTTTCCGGCCTCGGCGGCCAGGTTGAGCCATCATGACATCCCCTGAGGTCTCCCGGTCTGAGAGAGGGGGCAGGTTTGGGCTTGAAGACCCCCCCCCCCCCAGTGCACTAAATTCATGCACCGGCCCTTAGTATTTTTATGGATTTCAAGAGGAAGGGGGAGAGGTGAGAGACAGAAACATCAATGATGAAGAGAAGCAGCGTCGCTGCTTCCATAAACTCCAACCTCCTGGTCACAGGTGTCTACCTCACACTCAGCCGCTGAGCCATGCCGAGTCGTGATCCGAGTGTCCCTTTTAACCATCGAGCTTGCCACCTGAGGGACGGCCCTGCCTGGAGAGGGGGGCGGCCTGGGGAGGGTGAGGTGCATGCAGCCGCAAGGCCCCAACCCCCTCGGCCTCTGCACCCATATGCTTAGGGCGCGTAGGATTTCATGGCAGGTCTCTTTCTTGCTATTCTTTGATTTTAAATGTATTTTAATTGACTTTTCACAGAGAGGACAGGAGAGAGTCCAGAAACAGCGATAGAAAGAAACCTCCACCAGCTCCTCCTGCACAACCCCTACTGGGATGTTCCCGCAGCCAAGGGACGTGCCCTCTGACCGAAGTCGAACCTGCGTCCTTTCAGTCTACGCTCTTATCCACTGAGCCACAAACCGTTCCGGCCTGGCCTCTTCTCCGTTGGCGGGGTTCTGTGAGGAACAAAGAATGACGCTAAGGGAGGAACAGGTTATCACTCCGGCGTAATCGGCCCTGCCCCTCTGTGGGCCCTGCTCTGTGCCGACACAGCAAGGGGCCCCCCTGACACCCCGAGCCACATCCGGGCCTCAGGTCCCCGCCTGCGTAAGCAGACGCACATGGAACAGCCATGTGGCGCCTTAATTGGGAGAAGACTCCTGAGGAGGCACAGGGGTTTGGCCGGGGTGCCCCTTAGGGCGGCAGGTGCCTGCCCGGACCCCTCTGCAACCCTCCATGGGGCGTGGGGGAGGGAGATGTTTTTGCAATGGCCTCAGCAGGTTTGTACATCCCCGCTCTGACCAGTGTAAGCATAGTGAGCTCAATAAGTCTCTGCAACTGCTGCTGCCCTAAGCCTCAGTTTTCTCATCTGGTATGGTTTAATGACATTTCTTTTTACAAGAAAGGGTTTCATTGATTTTGGAGAGAGGAGAGAGTGAGTGATAGAGAGATGTGAGAGAGAGAGAGAGGGGGTTGAGAGAGAGAGAGATAGATCGGTCAATTGGTTGCTCAATGCACACGCTTCAACTAGGAATCAACCCCAGCCTATTGGCAGACATAAGATTACACAGTTGACCTTGAAAGACGCCAATTTTTAAAAATCCACATAGAAGTGGACCCTGGTCTGAAGCCGATCACTGTTTTTGATGACAGAGAGCTGTGGACAGGAATCTGGAGGGCTGTCCACTTTGAATGCTCCTGAGTCAGAGCTGGTTACTGGGATGTTATTGGAGGATGAAGCAAGCCCCACCTATCAGTCCTAAGAAATTCACTGATTGGCTTATTAACAGGTGTTTCCCTGCCTGGGGAGACGGTTAGTGTCTTACGATCTTAACTTAATAAAAAGGGTGGTAAAGAAGAGCGTGCAGTAGTCCGCCCACAGAGTTGGGCTACCGTCGGCCCCCATTTCCAAATTAATGTTTTTCTAGTCTCTTTATTATTTGTGAGCGCCTTTCCCCAGAAACACCGAACCCTGACCGGGACCCTGAAATCACGCGGGAATATGAAACGGTTCCCACATCTGGAGTTCAAACACCCTGCTGCTCACAGGGAACAGTATTTGGATTCCCATTGGGGATCCATGGATGAGGGCCTCCCGCTCGCAGAGGTGGGGATGGGCACCTTGAACCCCCCCGACATAGTGCTCGGCCACCCAGTGAGCTCACCCACAGACGCACCGTAATTGCCACTCGAGGGGGCGTAATCTGGTTGAGTTGACAGGACTGGTCCAAGGTCGTATAGCTGTTAGTGACAGACTGGTCCAAGAGGCGGTAAGCTGGTTGAGTGGAAAGGACTGTCCAAGGCGTAAGCAGGTTGAGTGACAGGACTGTCCAAGCCGGTTATAATGGTTGAGTGACAGGGACTGGTCCAAGCTGTAAGTGGTTTGAGTGGGACAGGTGGGGTCCATAGGCGGTAAACTGGTTGAAGTGACAGGACTGGTCCAAGGCGGTAGCTGGTTAGTGACAGGACTGGTCCAAGGCTGTAAGCTGGTGAGTGACAGGACTGGTCCAAGCGGTAGACTGGTTGAGTGACAGACTGGGCCAAGCGGTAAGCTGGTTTAGTGACAGGAGGGTCCCAATCCTATAGCTGGGTGATGACAGACTGTCCAAGCCATACCTGGTTGAGTGACAGGAGTGGGCACTGTGATCAGCCCCGAAGATTCCTGTACATTTGGGCAGTGTCGACTCTTTGGTGAGCATAAGACACACCTGCTGCCTGGCCCGTGTGGCTCAGTGGCTGCGTGTTGACCTAGACCAGAGTCGGGTTCGATACCCGGTCAGGGCATCAGGCCGGGTGCAGGCCCATCCCAGTAGGGGGCATGCAGGAGGAAAGGCCATCCCTGATTCTCTCATCATTGGACGTTTCTCTCCTCCCTCTCCCTCACCATCTCCTCTCTACCCTCTCCCTCTCCCTCTCCCCTCTCGCTCTCCCCTCCCTCACCCCTCTCCCTCACCCTCTCTCTTCCTCCCTCTCCCTCTCCCTCTCCCTCTCCCTCTCCTATCCTCTCCTCTCTCTTCCTTCCCTCTCTCTCTCCCCTCTCTCTCCCTCTCCCTCTCCCTCTCTCCCTCTTCCCACTCCTCTCCCTCTCCTCCCTCTGCCTCTCCCTCTCCCCTCTGCCTCTGCCTCTGCCTCTGCCCTCTGCCTCTCCCTCTCCCTCTCCCTCTCCCTCTCCCTCTCCCTCTCTCTTCCTCCCTCTCTCTTCTCCCTCTCCCTCTCCCTCTCCCTCTCCCCTCTCCCCTCTCTCTTCCTCCCTCTCCCTCTCCCTCTCCCTCTCCCCCTCTCCCTCTCCCTTCTCCCTCTCTCTTCCTCCCCTCCTCTCTCCATCTCCCTCTCCCTCTCCCTCTCTCCCTCTCCCTCTCCCTCTCCCTCTCCCTCTCCCTCTCCCTCCTCTCCCTCTCCCTCTCTTTCCTCTCCCTCTTTCTCTCCCTTCCCTCTCTCCCTCTCCCTCTCCCTCTCCCTCTCCCCTCTCCCTCTTTCTCTCCCTCTCCCTCTCTCTTCCTCCCTCTCCCTCTCCCTCTCCCTCTCCCTCTCCCTCTCCCTCTCCCTCTCCCTCTCCCTCTCCCTCTCTCTTCCTCCCTCTCTCTTCCTCCCTCTCCCTCTCCCTCTCCCTCTCCCTCTGCCTCTGCCTCTGCCTCTGCCTCTGCCTCTGCCTCTGCCTCTGCCTCTGCCTCTGCCTCTGCCTCTGCCTCTGACGCCTCCTCTCTGGCCTCAGCGTTTGCACAGGCCTTTTCCTGTGTGCACGCTCTGTCTGCCGGCTGGGAGGGCGGGCAGCGGTTCTGGTTGGGGGGGGGCTCCTCGCACCAGACGCCCACACCGGGAGGCGCCCCGGCAGCCCAGGTGCGTGTGCAGGAAGCGCTTGCAGCTGGGGTGGCCACATCAAAGGTGTGTGGCCTCTGTGGGCGGCCGGCCGCTGGCGGAGCTATTCCTGGCGCGGCGCCGCCTCCCCGACACCGGCCCCTCTCTATCTCGGCCTCCCCCTCTTCAGCACCCGGGAGGCCTGCCCCTTCTGGTTTCACAGAAACGCTCGGCGAACTAGCAGCCCGAGGCCGAGAGCCCTTCGGAGCCCTCCGCTCAGTTTCGCAGAGAAAGGGCCCCCTTAGAGCAGCCCCCAGGTTCAGGGTAACCACGGTGTCCCCGTGGCTCCCGGCCGGCCCGGCCTCTACATGCCTCCCAGCCCACATGCAGCTCCGAGACCTTCTGTTCAACTGCCCTGTCACCCTGCAGAGCCGGCTCCGCTCCCCCCGCCCCGTCCTCCCTCCCCCACTGCACCCTCCCGACGTGGGGTGTCGGTGCACACAGCACCTTCGAGCACCCAGGCAAAGGGGCTCCTTCCCAGGCCCGGAGCCTCTGCAGACGCGGCTGCCTCGCTGCACGCCCTTCTCCCGTCAGCAAACTCCTCTTCATCCCTCAGAGCCCCGCTGGGCGTGTCCCTGAACCCCCTCATCCTCAGGCTCAGTGTGTGTGTGTGTGTGTGTGGGGGGTGTCCTGAGGGCTCACCCCCCGGCTGCCCTATTCCTACCCCCACCAGAAAGTCTGGGGGCAGGGAGGACGGGACGCTGACTCAGGACCAGGGACAGGAGCAGGCCAGAGCCGGGCTGGAACCCGCTGGAACGGGGTGACGGGGCTCCTGGCGGCGTGGGACCCCCTCCTGTTTGTGCGTGGAGCCCAGGCATTGCTCCGAGGGCCGTGCTCTGGGCCCTCTCCGTCCTTCCGGCACCGTCTGGAAGCCGGGGAGCGGAGCCGCGAGTTTAGGGAAGAGCCCGAGGGGACCCGAGGCCACATCCCTGGACCCAGCCCAGCAGCGCCTTCGGGAGGGGCGGCCTGAGAAAGGGGAGGCCTGACCCGAAATGCCAGGGGGTGTGGGCTGAGCCCGTCCATCCTGCCCAGGGCTGGGGGCTGGGGGCTGCGGGCTGGGGTCTGGGGGCTGGGGGGTGGGGGCTGCGGGCTGGGGGCTGGGGGCTGGAGTCCGGGGGCTGAGGGCTGAGGGCAGGGGTCTGGGAGCTGGGGGCTAAGGGCTGGGGTCTGGGAGCTGGGGGATGGGGGATGGGGGCTGCAGGCTGGGGGCTGGGGGCTGGGATCTGGGGGCTGGGGGCTGAGTGCTGGCAGCCGGCAGGACACAGGTCTGGTCTCACCTGCCCCTGAAGTCCCGGGAAAGGCAGTTCTGGGCCAGGTCAGAACTGGTTTGGGGGGCCCCGGCCCCCGTGTGATATCTTGGTTTATGGAAACAGGAAATTCGGGGTTCGGGTCAGCACCCAGCCCCAGCTGCCATTCCCTAGACAGGAGGGGGCCCGACTGGGTGGGGTTGATAGCTGTCCTGGCATCCAGACAGGCTCCACCCACCTGGTTCCTGTCCCAGGTCAGAGGTCAGGGGTCAGGGCCCTTCAGGGAGGGGAGCCTGGGGAAATGTGAGGTCTGGGTTGCGGGGTGGGGGGAAGGCTGGCCTCTGAGGTCCCAGGAGCTGCGGGAGCCAGACCCCTGGAGCGTGTTCCATTTTCTTTTTTAAAAATATATTTTATTGATTTTTCACAGAGAGGAAGGGAGAGGGATAGAAAGTCAGAAACACCGACGAGAGAGAAACATCGATCAGCTGCCTCTTGCACACCCCCCATCGGGGATGTGCCCACAACCAAGGTACATGCCCCTGACCGGAATTGAACCCGGGACCCTTCCGTCCGCAGGCCGACGCTCTATCCACTGAGCCAACTGGTTTCGGCCTAGCGTGTTCTGTTTTCGAGGCCGCCCCGGGGTGGGCTGGGGACAGAGGGGGCTCCGGGCTGGGCCGGGCCTCGGCCAGGGCGGCTGTCTCGGCCAGAACCGGCCCCGGGGATGCCACCCGTCTGGAAGGAGTGGTGGGGACGGGCTCGCGGGGGCAGCTCTGGGCTCCCGTCCCCGGTCTCCGAGGCCCGGTGCTCGGTCCCTGGCCGGCAAACCGCGGCTGGAGAGCCACATGCAGCTGGTGAGCCGCGGTTTGCCGCCCTGTTGACGAATGAGTGTGCCAACCCCCGGACTTGACGGACTGTAACCGTGTGGTTGGAAGCTGTGAGGATTAGGCAACGGTGGCACGTCGTGTGCCGAGAGGCGAAGGGGAGTCTAGGACGGCGGTCGGCAAACTCACTCGTGGTGAGCCGCGGTTTGCCGACCACCGGCCTAGGAGACGGGGAGGGTGTCACGGAGGGAGAGGAGCCCAGTGGGAGGAGGGGCTGATGGCCGGGCCTGGGGCTGGAGGGTCCCGGACCCAGGGAGTCGGTATGAGGCGGGGGTGGGGGGAGTCGGTGTGAAGCGGGGGTGGGGGGAGTCGGTGTGAGGCGGGGTGGGGGGAGTCGGTGTGAGGCGGGGTGGGGGGGAGTCGGTGTGAGGCGGGGTGGGGGGAGTCGGTGTGAGGCGGGGTGGGGGGGAGTCGGTGTGAGGCGGGGTGGGGGGAGTCGGTGTGAAGCGGGGGTGGGGGGGAGTCGGTGTGAGGCGGGGTGGGGGGAGTCGGTGTGAGGCGGGGGTGGGGGGGAGTCGGTGTGAGGCGGGGGTGGGGGGAGTCGGTGTGAGGCGGGGGTGGGGGGGAGTCGGTGTGAGGTGGGGTGGGGGGAGTCGGTGTGAGGCGGGGGTGGGGGGGAGTCGGTGTGAGGCAGGGGTAGAGGGGCAGCGGCTGCTTCACAGCCCAGGCCCTCGAGGCCACAGCTGGGGAGTGCACATCAGTGTCCCCCTCCCGTTAGCTGGCCCCCAGGCTGGCTTCCAGGCCGCACCCATCCGGACGGAGCTGCCCCCCTCCCACCTCTTCGGCTCCCAGTGCGAGGGGGCGGGGCTCCGGGCCGCCATCTGTCACAGACACTCGTGGGCCTGGCCTCATGGTCCCCGGCCGACTGGTCTGGCTCCCACCCCACGGGGCAGGCCTGGGATTCGGGCTCTTTAGAAATGTCCATTTCTACCTGCCGTTCCTATTGGGGGTCCGGCTGTGGTTTGGGGGTCCAGCCGGTAGGCAGCGCTCCTTCCTGGAGCGGGGAGGGGGCCGGGAGCAGCCACGGCAGGTGCCACGTCCCAGCCCCTGGGCCAGGTCTCTCCCTGAGTGGCCCCCCTGCAGCTCTCGGGACCGTGGGGCCAGTCTTCACCCCGGAACTCAGGCCTCTGGTCTCTC
Source organism: Antrozous pallidus (assembly GCA_027563665.1). Taxonomy (NCBI): domain Eukaryota; kingdom Metazoa; phylum Chordata; class Mammalia; order Chiroptera; family Vespertilionidae; genus Antrozous; species Antrozous pallidus. The sequence continues at coordinate 72,081,897 of CM050523.1, forward strand.
CTCCGAAGTCCCGCCGGCCCCTGACCCCTGACCTTGGAGCCTCTGTCCCCCCCGGGGAGGGGAACCGGGAGGGGAGCCGGGCGGGGTGGGGTGTTTGGACAGAGGCCCGATGTCCCGCTGAGCCTGTTCCACTTTCACACACAGCCAGTGAGGAAATGGGCGCTTCACCCGGCGGGCAGGCAATTAACCTCGCGCCGACCTGCCCCCCGAAACGAATGAATTAATAACGTTATTCTGAGACCTTCCCTGGGGACGGAGGGGCTGTGGAAGCAGAGCTGGCCCGGCAGAGAGGGAGACAAGAACAGGAGGGAGGGCTGAGGGGAGGGAGAGAGAAGGGGGAATGGCCGGCAGAGCCAGAGGGAACGAGGCTAGAGCTGGCGCTGCGGACGGAGGGGCTGCGTCTCTGAGTCTGGAACGCAGCTTTCGAGCAGGAGGCGCAAACCGAGAGCCCAGGGCGGAGAGAGCTGGGGCGTGTGCATGTACATGCGTGTACAGGTGTCTATGCATAGGCGTATACACGCGTGTGCGTATATGTCTCTCTGTGTATGTATGTGCGTATACGTGTATGTGTGTATATATGAATGTGTGTGTATATCTCTCTGTGTGTGTGTATATATGAGCATGTGCATATATATGTCTCTGTGTATGTGTGTATGTGTGTATATATATATGTTTCTCTCTCTGTGTATATGTGTGTATGTATGTGTATATATATGTCTCTGTGTGTATGTGTGTGTATGTGGGTATGTGTGTATGTGTGTATATATATGTCTCTCTGTGTGTATATGTGTATATGTGTGTGTATGTTTATATATATGTCTCTCTCTGTGTGTATATGTGTGTATGTGTGTGTATGTGTGTATGTGTATATATGTCTCTCTGTGTACATGTGTGTATGTGTGTATGTGTGTATATATATGTTTCTCTCTGTGTGTATATGTGTGTGTGTATATGTCTCTGTGTGTATATCTCTGTGTGTATATATGTCTCTGTGTGTATGTGTGTGTATGCGGGTATATGTGTATGTGTGTATATATATGTCTCTCTGTGTGTATATGTGTATATGTGTGTGTATGTTTATATATATGTCTCTGTGTGTATATGTGTGTATGTGTGTGTAGGTGTGTATGTGTATATATGTCTCTCTGTGTACATGTGTGTATGTGTGTATGTGTGTATATATATGTTTCTCTCTGTGTGTATATGTGTGTGTGTATATGTCTCTGTGTGTATATCTCTGTGTGTATATATGTCTCTGTGTGTATGTGTGTGTATATATGTGTGTGTGTAGTTATATATTTATTGATCTCATAGAGGAAGGGAGAGGGAGAGAGAAAGACATCAATGATTAGGATAACTGATCGGCTGCCTCCTGCACACCCCACTCTGGGGATGGAGCCTGCAACCCCCGCGTGTGCCCTGACCTGGAGTCGAACTGTGACTTCCTGGTTCATAGGTCAACGCTCAGCCACCCAGCCAGGCCAGCCGGGCACCAAGTGGTTTAAGGCGGTTTCCCCGCCTGTGTGTTCAGGCTGGGCTGAGGGACACCCCTCACCCCGCACGAGTTTCCACCTCGGGGATGGCAGGGGGATCAGAGGCTGTGACCTCTGTGAACGTGTGTCCGTCAGAACGACGACGTGAATGCCCCCGCCCCACGCACCTGCGGACACACAAGCCCACACCCGGGTCTGAGCCGCTGGCGCTGGGGGCGCTCTGCTCTTGTCCCCCGCCCCAGCCCCTCCCCGGGCAGAGCGACACCACCCACCCGCCCGCCTGTGAGACTGTGGGATCAGGGTTCCGCACAGAGGAGGCCCGGGACACCCCTCCGGGGCTCACACTCTCCTGGTCTCTGTCCCCGGGGGGAGGACTCCGTGGGTGAGACAGGGAGGGGCCGGGGGGAGAGCAACCAGCACAGCAGCACCCCCTCTCAGCCGCCCCCCTCCGCCGGCAGCTCCCTCGGGAACGCTTGGAGCAGCCAAGGAGGCAGGCTCAGCAGCACCTGGCGGGGGGTGGGGGGTGCCTTTAGCCTCAGCCCCGGGTGCAGGGCCCTGGCCTGCCCCCCCCCCCCAAGCCCTTCTGCAGGCCCTGGCGGGGGGCTGGCCTGGAGGACGGAGGGAGGATGAGTCTCCTCCAGCTGCTGCCTCCCGGGTCCGAGGGCCGCCCGCCCGGAGGGGCGGCCACAGGGGGAGGGAGAAGGGGAAGCAGTTTAAGAAATCGCAGAGGCGGCAGCTGCGCCACTTCCCGATTCGCCCCTGACGTGCGGGCCCTGGTCTGGGCCCCCTCCCCGCCCCCCGCTCCCACCCCCAGGGGCACGCACCCTGACTCAGCACCTTCCGCGGCCAGGGGTCAGCCCAGTCCCAGCTGGTCTGGACCGGATGCCTCCTGCCCCCGGAGCCAGGGACAGGTGACTGGGCCGGGGTTCATGGGGTTCACGGGTTCAGGGTGGGCGGGTCCACCCTGATGCAGGGCACGGCCCACTGTGCTGCCCGTCCACAGGGCTGGCCCCGCAGCTGCGGTGAGATTCCTCGTCCCCCAGCCCCGCTGTGTCCTCCCTGTGTCCTCCCCACTGTGTCCTCCCCGTGTCCTCCCCACTGTGTCCTCCCCATGTCCTCCTTCCCGTGTCCTCTCCGTGTCCTCCCCACTGTGTCCTCCCCGTGTCCTCCCCACTGTGTCCTCCCCGTGTCCTCCCCACTGTGTCCTCCCCATGTCCTCCTCCCCGTGTCCTCCTCCCCACTGTGTCCTCCCCGTGTCCTCCCCACTGTGTCCTCCCCGTGTCCTCCTCCCCGTGTCCTCCTCGTGTCCTCCCCACTGTGTCCTCCCCGTGTCCTCCCCGAGTGCTCCCTGTGTCCTCCTCCCCATGTCCTCCTCCTCGTGTCCTCCTCCCCGTGTCCTCCCCGTGTCCTTCCCCTGTCTTCCTCCCCGTGTCCTTCCCCTGTCTTCCTCCCCATGTCCTCCCCGTGCCCTCCCCGCGCCCAGGAGCCAGCGCGTCTCCCGGCAGGTGAGCTGCTCAACCCCCGCTGCCAGAAGGAATGCAGGACAGCGGCCTCACCACGCAGTCTCCCCAGGTCAGGGTGTTGGCCGGGCCAGGCCTATGGCGGCGGGGAAGCAGGGCCGGCTCAGCCTCTCCCCAGCGCCTGGGGTCCCCGAGTTCTCGCCTCATGTGGGGGTTCAGCTTAACACAACCTTAGCGGCCCCCCCGGCCCTGCCCTGGCCTGCCCCGGCCTGCCATGTCAGCCGTGACAGTGCCGGCCCTCCTGGCGCAGACAGCCATGGCCTGGGGCTCCCGCTCTCACACCCCCTCTGCCCACCCCGTCCCTCTCGTCCGCACCCTCCTCGGTCTCCCCGGCCCCTCCCTGGGCAGAGCTGGGGGCAGAGAGCCAGGGTGTGGGTGGGTGACACAGTGGAGGGGTGCAGCTTGTCCAGAGGGGTGCTGCCTCGGATGGCTGGGGGCGGGGCAGAGGGCGGGACAGGGGAGGCTAGACTACTACCTGGGACAGTGATGGGCAACCTTTTGAGCTTTGTGTGTCAAAATTCGCCAGAAAACCGAGCGTAACTCGGGTGGTGTGTCACTTTGAGAAAAAAACACACACCATATTTCTCTGTATGCCACCGCATGCGGCCCCGTGTCATTGAAAATGGCTGTGCATGTCAGTGCTGACACGCGTGTCATAAGTTCACCATCACAGACCTGGGACGAGGCCCCCGCAGGCCCCGTGTCTGGGTGGTTTTCACCTCCAGTGGTTGAGGGGACCAGGCCTGACACAGACCCGAGTCTGGGAGGCCCTCTGTCCCCCAAGAGCCTCCAACACCCGGGCTTGTGCTCCCCAGACCTGCCCTGGGGTTGGACCCCTGATGCTTTGCTTTGGGGCACTACCCACAATGCTTTGCTTTGGGGCACTACCCACGATGCTTTGCTTTGGGGCACTACCCATGAAGCTTTGCTTTGGGCAGTACTTATAATGCTTTGCTTTGGGGCATGACCCATGATGCTTTGCTTTGGGGCATTACCCATGATGTTTTGTTTTGGGGCATGATCCGTGATGCTTTGCTTTGGGGTGCTTCTTGTGTCTGCGTGGTGAGAGTAGATGTCCCCAGGGGTGTGTGTTAGTGTATGTCTTTCTGTAAGTGTGAGCGTGTGTGAATGTGCATTAGTATGTCAGTGTGTGTGAGTGCATGTGTTAGGATGTGTATGTGTGTGTGTTCAGTGTGTGAGCATGTGAGTATCAGTGTGTGTGTGTGTCTTTGAGTGTGAGCATGTAGGTGTGAGTGAGCATGAGTGAGTATGAGTGTGTGAGCGTGTCTTTGAGTGTGAGTATGAGTGTGTGTGACCGTGTCTTTGTGTGAGAGTGAGTTTGTGTGTGTGAGTGTGTGTGAGAGCGTGAGCAGTGTGAGTGTATGTGAGCATGTCTGAATCTGAGTATGAGTGTGTGTGTGTGTCTTTGTGTGAGTGTGAGTTTGTGTGTGTGAGTGTATGTGAGCGTGTCTGAATGTGAGTATGAGTGTGTGTGTGTCTTTGTGTGAGTGTGAGTTTGTGTCAGTGTGAGTGTGAGCAGGTGTGAGTGTGTGTGAGTGTGTGAGCATGTCTTTGTGTGTGTGAGTGTGTGAGTGTGAGCAGTGTGTGTGTGAGTGTGTATGAGTGTGAGTGTGTGAGCGTGTCTTTGTGTGAGTGTGAGCAGGTGTGGTGTGTCTTTGTGTGAGTGTGAGCAGGTGTGAGTGTGTGAGTGTGCCTGAGTGTGTCTGAGTGTATGTGTGAACATGTCTTTGTGTGTGTGTGTGTGTGTGAGTGTGTGTGTGTGTGAGCGTGTCTTTGTGTGTGTGTGTGTGTGTGAGCAGTGTATGCGTGAGTGTGTGAGAATGTTTTTGTGTGAGTGAGTGTGTGAGCATGTCTTTGTGTGTGTATGTGTGTGTGTGTGTGAGCAGTGTATGTGTGAGTGTGTGAGTGTGTCTGTGTGTGTCAGTGTGTATGAGTGTGAGCAGTGTGAGTGTGAGAGAGAGTGTGGGTATTTGCTCATCGGTGTCCGGAGCAGACAGAGGTCAGGGGCGGGCCTCCCTGGAGGATCGGGTCGTGGCCGACGCGCCTGCGGGCTCAGGGCCGGAGCCCCTCGCTGGCGGAGGCCGGCTGGACGGGCTGCCTGTCCCTCCCGCGGCGCCGGCAGCAGAGGTCGTCAGCGTGAAGCCCGGAGCTCCCAACGCGGGGGGCGGAGAGCCCCCCGCCCCGCCCCTTGCCCCAGTTCCTTCCATCCTGGAGCAGGTCTGTGATTACATGAGGTCATCCTGTTGGAAGGACATAAAATAACGTCTCATTAGGCGCCATCCCTCTCTCAGCGGCGGTCGCAGATCCAAACGAAACCCTTCCAGCCTCGGGGGGAGCTCCATGGGTGTCCAGGCCCCGGGGCCGTCTGCCAGCCCGTGGAGCCGGCCGGAGGGGCCGGAGGGCTGGGAGGGAGGCCCACCCCGCTCCCTGGGCCTCCCCCACCCAGAGAGCGTGCCCAAGACCCTGACCTTCAACCCTGGGCAGCCTTCATGACCCAGCGCGCCCGTGACCGACCGGGGTCTCTGACCTCCGTCTCTCCATCTGCCCTGGGCTGGGGGGGGGGGGGGGGGGCAGGCAGAGGCAGCGGGCAGCCCAGTGGCTTCTCCCGGCTGACGGAGGACCCGCCGCTGACCGGGGCCGGGGCCGCCCCCTGTCTGCAGACTGAGCGCCATCCACGGCTGCAAAAGGCCGGGGCCCTCATCCTGGGTGCCCGGCAGCCCCTCCGAGTCTGCCCCGTGTGCCTGCAGGCGGCTCAGCCCTCCCAGGCTCCCCTGCGAATTCTGAGGGTGAGGGACCCACCCCCCCGGCTCACTCTGCCGCCCCCGCTAGGTCTCCCCGTTAGTGGCCTCTGCCCACTGCTCAGTGTCCGCTGGCCTGCTCGCTCAGGCCTGCCCTGTCCAGGGACAGAGCCCCCGCGTCCCCCAAAGCTGCACAGTCACCGGCTGGCTGAGGCCGACGGCAGGGCGAGGGGGAGGCTCCCGTGGCTTTGGCCAGAGCTCGGGGTCGGGGCTGGCCTCTGGTCTCCTTACGTCCGTCCCCCGTGTGGCCAGGGCCCCTTCTCCCTGCAAACGAGGGTCCCCCCCCACCCCTTCTCACTCTGTCCCCGCCCCTCAGCTTGGGCAGCGGCGGAACCCTGGGGGCGGCGAGTCACCTGTGAGCACCCCCGCCCCCATCCTGGGGGATCCTGGCCGATCCGAGGGCGGGGCCCACGGGACGTTGGCTCAGGAGTGCAGGCCTCCCTGGCCGCAAACCAGTCCCCTCTCCCCTCCTTCCCGCAGGTCCCCGTGGGCTCAGGCTCCTCTTCCGTGAGGACTTCGCGCCGCAGGAACGGGCGCGGTTAGGGGTGCCGCTCTGGGGAGGGCGAGTTTGTCTTCAGTCACCTCACACGGGGTCTCCGGTTCCCGCCTGGAGGGGCCACCCCCAGGAGGCAGAGCAAACCAGCGTGTCTCTCCCACAGCCCCGCCCAGCGCAGCTCGACCCGCCCGGGTCTGCTGCCCGCCCCGTCCGCCGACAGGCTGTGTGACTTCGGACAAGTGACCTCGACATGCAAATGGGGACCTTCCCGGGGGGGGGGGGGGGGGGGAGAAAAGCGGGAGGGGACGTGTGGCCAGAACGCAGCCTGCCGGAAGCCGATCATTGTTTTAACGACGGAGAGCTGTGGACGGGGAATCGGGGGGCTGGTCCACCTTGACTGCTCGGAGGGGAGGGGTCAGAGCTGGTCACTGGGACGTTGGTGGTTGGAGCAGCCCCACCTGTCAGTCCTAATAGATTCACTGATTGGCTTTTACCGGTGTTTCCGGCCTGGGGCAGACGGGTGTGTCTTGTGATCTTCATCTTCATAAAAGGGGTGGTAAAGCCAGAGTGGGGAGTAGTTCTTGCATTATAGTTCGGCTACCGCCTGGCCCCCATTTCCCAAATTAATGTTTTTCTTTTTTTTAATTTAAAAAAATGTATTTTATTGATTTTTTTTTTTTTTTTTTTTTTTTTTTTTTTTTTTTTTTTTTTTTTTTTACAGAGAGAAAGGGAGAGGGATAGAAAGTCAGAAACATCGATAAGGGAGAAACATCAATCAGCTGCCTCCTGCAAATCCCCCACTAGGGATGTGCCCTTGACCGGAATCGAACCCACGACCTTTCAGTCCACAGGCCGATGCTCTATCCACTGAACCAAACCAGTTTTGGCCCAAATTAATGTTTTTCTAAGTCTCTATTGATTCGCGTACGGCTTTCTCCAGATCCCGGGACCCTGAACCACGCAGGGTGCGAAAGGGGGCTCCCACAGCAGCCGCGCCGGCCGGCCGGCTGATGGGAAGGTCAGGGCCACTGGGACGCCCCCCCCCGGGGCCCCACGCAGCCTCAGCCGAGCCGGAAGCGCGAGCAGCCGTCCGTCCGTCCGCGCAGTTACAGACAGCAACGAGACTCCGGCCGAGAACCGGGGGGCGAGCTACCGGAAGCTGCGTGTGAGCCCCGCTTTGTGACGTGCACCCCGCAGCCCCTCTCCTCTCCCCCCCACGCTCCACCCCGGGCCTCTGCGAACACGGAAACCCCACAGGCGGACAGAGGCGGACGCCACCAGCTGGGGAGCCGCCTGGGAAAGGAGTCCGTCTGCAAACACCTGCGTGAGCAGCTGCTTGTTCATTGCACGGCCAGCTTCTCCCCAGCACCGTCCACACACCTGTTCCCGCCCCTGTGCAGTGTGTGCCCCTGGGACCGGGGACCCGCTGGCGGGGGGCCAGCCCACCCCAGAGAACACCACCCCTCCCTCCGGCCAGGAGGCCAGGTCATGGTGGGCCCACCGCAGCCTCAGAGCGGCTGGGGGACAGCTCGCCCGCCCCGGGTGCAGCCAAGTCCTGCCCGGTGTCCTGCTGCTGGCCGGAGGCCTGCGGTGGCAGGAGGGCCAGCTTGGCCCTGAGGCCACAGTGACCCCCGCTGGACGGCGGGACACCTGCGTCCAGTACAGCTTGCCAGGCCGCTTTGCATGTTCACACCCCGAGGAAATGTGAATCCTCTCTCTCTCCCTCCCCTGCCCCCCCTGTCCTCCCGCACACCTGGCTACTCCCGCCTCCCAGAGCCGGAGGGCAAGGATGTGACCCGCTTCTTCGGGGGGAGGGGAGGGTCAGCCCTGCAGCTCTCTCTCGTCCTGGAAGAGCTGGGGCATGCACGCCACTGGACTCAGCCCCGTGGAGTCCCTCGGGTGGCACCTGGCTGGTGGCCTTGGCCCCCTGCCCCGGAGCATGGTGGGAACTCAGAATGTTCGCTGCTCAGGCCCCGCCCAGGCCTCCTCCTCCTCTGCTCGACCAGCCTCTCTGCTCGGGCTGCGGGGTACCCCACGGAGAGCCGGACGTCTCCACCTCTGGTTTTCCTTTATTTTATTTTTTAAAGCAGCTCTTGTGAATCTTTTTAAAAAATAGATTTCATTGATTTTCCACAGAGAGGAAGGGAGAGGGAAAGCCAGAAACATCGATGAGAGAGAAACATCGATCAGCTTCCCCCTGTACCCCCCCCCCCCCACTGGGGATGTGCCTGCAACCAAGGTACATGCCCTTGACCAGAACCGAACCCGGGACCTTTCAATCCGCAGGCCGACGCTCTATCCACGGAGCCACACCGGTTTCGGCAGTTTTTCCTTTAAGATGTGCTTTGCTGGGGTTTGTTTTATTTATTTATTGATGTCAGAGAGGAGGGGAGAGGGAGAGAGAGACATATCCGTGATGAGAGAGGATCATGGATGGGCTGCCTCCTGCACGCCCCCCCCACTTCCCTCCCCCGGGGATCGAGCCCCCGACCCGGGCCCCAATGGGGACTGAACGGTGACCGCCTGTTCGCAGGGGGACGCCCCAAACACCAGCCGGGCGTGCACTGTGTTGTGTTGCTCACAGGACCCAGCTCTGGCCCTGCTCAGTGACCCCCAGAGGCTTTGGGGGACCAGCGCCTGTTCCTGCTGGTCTGTGCTGGCCTCTTCCCGCATCTTTGTTTACAGTAACGATCAGTTCCTTGTTCCTTCCACAGACACGCTTCCTCGCTCTCCCACCGTTTCCACAGTTTCGCTCTTGTCATGTGCCAGGTAAGAGGGGGACCCCCTTCACCCTGGGGTCCAGCTCCCAGCATGCCTGGCGGGCACAGGCTGGAGCCCCGCACAGTTCCACCCCATCAGGAGTTAACCCTTTGCTTTCCTTGCTCCTCACATGCCCGTCCCTGGTTCCCGGGCCGCTGGCCGCCCCGGTCTCTGCCCTCCCCGCCCAGCGGGGGGTGGGGGGATGTCACTCTGTCGATGCCGCGGGCTTGGCCTTGGGGTGTGAGGCTGGGCGCCTGGTGCGAATTTCCGAGGTTG
>CM050523.1:72096260-72171260 GCA_027563665.1 Antrozous pallidus
TTACTGTTACTGTTGTGTTGTTATTGTCACTGTTCTATTGTTACTGTTGTATTATTATTGTTACTGTTACTGTTGTATTGTTATTGTTACTGTTGTATTGTTACTGTTGTGTTACTGTTACTGTTACTGTTGTGTTGTTGTTGTCACTGTTGTATTGTTACTGTTACTGTTCTATTGTTGTTGTTGTTACTGCCGGCTGTTAACTGCCTGTACCACGTGGCTCTGCAGAAGAAACACGTGTCCATCATTTTACTTCTTATCCAGCCCAGAGGTCTCCCGCTTCGCTCTCTCCCGCCTCCTCATCTGTTACCCCCGGAGTTCAGGACCCCCCTGTGACGGTAAATTATAAAAACTGGTGAAAATCCGCCATTCTCCGGAGCAGCGGACGGCAAACTCATTAGTCAACAGAGCGGCAAACCGCGGTTCGCGCGCCGCAGTTTGCCGACCTCTGCTCCGGAGCGTTCTCCCAGCCTGTTGAGGTTCTGCTTCCCGGCGGCTGTGGGCGGTTTTTGGCTGAAATAAACGCACAGCAGCTCCTGGCGGGTGAGGACATTTCTGAGATAACCCCACAGTGACGTGTCCCCGGTGCGGGCGCCCGGCTCTGCCTCCTGGGGAGCCCCCTTCCCGGGGAGGTGACGCAGGGCCGGGCAGGCAGTCCCCGACGTGACCTTGGCCATGACCCTGAGCCCTGGGCCTGGACAGAAAGCATTAGTGGTCCCCAGCACATGCTTCATGGAGAACATGTGGTGTCCCAGTCTCCCCCCTAACCGGGAGAGTGCACCCCTCACCCCTGTCCCCAGGCCTCTGTGGGACGGGGGGACGCTGAGGGCAGAGACCACACACCGGGTCCAGCTGTTCAGGGCTCTGGGGGCGGGGGCGGGCAGGCCACCTCGCCTCTCTCAGCCTGGCTCCATGTTCGGAGAGGACGGACGGACGGTGTTGTGGATGGCGACACTGGTTGTGAGGAGAAGGGGGCACATGTGTCGGGTGAGGTGAGTCTGGGACGTCCCAGTCGCAGCCCTGGAGCTGGGCGTGCAGCTCTGGGCTCTGCCTCGCTTCACCCGCTTCACTCGCTTCACCCGGTGACCGGGCACTGCCACGGTCTGGGCCCCGGACCCGCACAGCTGCAGGACTGGCCCCACTCCGAGCCCCGGGGGCTCCACGTCCCCCCTCTTTCCCCCCCCCGCCCCCGTCCTCTCCCTTTCCTCGCCGAGAGCCGCCGGTGGGTCCTGAAAGGGCCTTTCTTCCCGGGACACCTGGACGCGGGGCGGAGGGGGTGCGGCAGGTGCACAGCCGTTTGCCTCCCGCCTCTCAAGTGTTTCCGCCGAGAACACGCACCGGGAGCCCTGCTGGGCCGCTGCCCGCCCCCCTCCTCCCCTCCCCCGCTGGAGGTGCCCTGTCGGGGAGCAGGGGGGCAGGGGGAGGTGGGGAGGAGGACGGACAAACGCTAATAAGGAGAGAGAATCACGGATCGGCTGCCTCCTGCACGCCCCCCCCCCCACCACCGGGGATGGACCCTGCAACCTGGGCCTGGGCCCCGACCGGGAATCGAACCCCGACCTCCTGGTTCCTATGTTGACACCCCGCCCCTGAGGCCGCCAGCCGGGCCCTCTCAGGGTGTTTTAAAAGGAGGCACCGGAGGCTCCGGACGCTCCGCTCGCAGTCCTGTGGCAGCTGGAGCGCCGGGAGCGGGCACGGGCACCCCAGGCAGCTCCGCCCGCCCTGTCCCTGCCCCCGGGGGGGGGGTGCCCCTCGGGCAGCCAGGTGCTGTAGGAGCGGGAGCTGCGTTTACCGCCGGCTCCCGGCGCCCGCTCGCACGGGGTGCTGCCAGCGCGGGGACGGGAGGAAACGCGCCTGACGCCAACATTGGCTCCGGGGCTCCGGCTGCTCGGCTCCAGGCGCCACCTGCGTCCAATCGAGCTGTCCGTCGCGGGAACCATGGTCTCCCTGCTTTCTGGGGGAGCGGGCCGGGCGAAGGCCGCTCGCCCTCCTCCGCACGCAGAAAAGAACGGGATTGGAAAAGCAGCCCGAGGCATCCCAACACCCGTGCGATTTGGGGGAAGAGAAAGGGTTTCCCCGGCAGATGACTATCAAGGTTCAAAGCTCAGAACAGGGGGGTCTGTGAATGGGGGTGTCGCTGACCGGACACCCGGGCAGCAGGCGGCTCTGTGATAGCAGGTCAGCCCCCCTCCCCTTTAAGACACGAGGGGGGAAGGAGGCAGCGGTCTGCAGGGGAGAGGAGCCGTGGGCGACTCTGCCATCAGGGGGTCAGCCGCCAGCCTTGCTCACGAAGGCCTCACTCAGAATGACACCTTGGACTTGAAACAGCGGAGTCGGCGGCAACAAGACGCCCCCCGTGAGCCCGAGGCCCCTCTCTTCCTTCACGTCTATTTTTATCGGCATCGTTTACACTTATTTATGTAGAGTTTTCATATTTCCGTGAAATGCCGAGATCTGCTCTGTCCTTTACAGCAGTCACTAGCAACACGGTTACTGAGCACTTCCCAGGGACGAGTTTGACTTGGGATGGGCTGTACGTATAGATTTACATCGAACTTGGAAGACTTTATATGAAAAAAAGTAAAATAGAATCTTATTTTTATTGGCATTGGAGAGGGAGGGAGAAGGAGGGAGAGGGAGAGAGAAACATCCGTGATGAGAGAGAACCACGGACCGGCGGCCCCCTGCACGCCCCACGCCGGGGATCGAGCCCGCAACCCGGGCCTGCGCCCCGACCGGGCACCGAACCGTGGCCTCCTGTTTCCCAGGTGGACGCTCAGCCACGGAGCCATGGAGCCACGGGGCCATGGGGCCACGGGGCCACGGGGCCGGGCGGGCCGGTGTCTCTAAGCTCCGCTCGGGCTGTGGTCTCGGGAACGGTGAGGACGGCAGCAGAGACGCCGCAGCGTGCCCCCGCCGCGTGCGGACGCCCTGGGAGGCCGGGCCACGGGGACCGGTGGCCGCACGTCTCCCCGGCAGGCGACACGCCGGGAGGAACGCCCCGTCACTCGGCGTGCTCTGTGTCGCCTCTCGCGCCGTTTCCTTGTTTTCTAAAATGAAAACAGAACTTCTCTCTAGCTCACGGTTCGGTGAACACGGCGGCCACGGAAACCACGGCCGGCCGGGCACTGTCCGCACCCCCTCGGCCGCACGTCTGCCACGCCCCCACCGCGCGCCCCGTTTTGTCCCGGGGACAGTCCTCCGTCGTCCCGAGGGGTTCGCCCCTCCCGTGGCCGTTCTCCCTCCCGTGGGGCTTGGCTCCTAAGACTCACCGTTCTGCCCGGCCCCGGGCGGGGGTCAGGGGTGAGTGTGGACCTGGGAGCCGGGGGGGTCACGGTTGGTTGGATCCCCAGCGGGGCACAGGCCTGGGTTTGGGTCCGATCCCCAGTGTGGGGTGTGTGGGAGGCAGGCGGTCCATGCTTCTGTCTCATCACTGGTGTTTTTCTTTTTTTGAAAAATATGTTTTATTGATTTTTCACAGAGAGGAAGGGAGAGGGATAGGGAGTCAGAAACATCGATGAGAGAGAAACATCGATCAGCTGCCTCCTGCACGCCCCCCACTGGGGACGTGCCCGCAGCCAAGGTCCATGCCCTTGACCGGAATCGAACCCGGGACCCTTCATTCTTGCAGGCTGACGCTCCAATCCACCGAGCCACACCGGTTATGGCATCGTCACTGGTGTTTCTACCGCTCTCCCTCTCCCTGCCTCTCTGACGTCAATGAAAACAAGAAAGAGTCACTTCTCTCCCAGGAAGCCTTCCGGGTCCCTCAGCAGGAGCCCCTCCCTCGCCCTGCGTCCACCCGGCCCTGTCGGCCTCTGTCCGGCCCTGGCCCTCTGCCGCCTGGGGAGCCGCCTGGGGAGTGTGAACTCGCTGACCCTGGCCACCCCTCTTCCATTGGGAGAGAGTGAGCGAGAGCTGCTTCCCTCCTGCCTTTCCGGGGTCCCCCTGCTGCGGGAGACCCGTCCTCTCCTGCGTGTTGCCTCCCTCGTGGGGGGCCTGCACTCCCGCAGCCTCGGCCTCGAGCCCGACCTCACCTGGGACCTGGGGTCACACGAGCCTGCTCACCGCCTGTGCGCAAGGGGCTCGGTGCCGCCCGGGCCTTGGCTCTGGAGCCGCACCTGGGACCTGGCTGCCTCTCCCTCCTGAGCTTTCCACCGAACGGGGAGACGGGGGTTCCGACCAGCGAGATCAGACCCCCCGACCCCTAGAGGCCTCTTGGTCTGTAAGCTCCGCTGGCCCCTGCACTGCGGACTCTCCCCGCCTGCCGCCCGCCCCGCCCCACCTCCTCCCAGAGGCTACTGGGGTGTGTGTGTGGGGGGAGTTCTGTGCTCTGGCCCCCCTACTCTGTGCTCCCCCCACCTGCTATGTGCTCCTTCCCCCAACTCTATGCCTCCCCTCCTCCCTCCCCCGGCTCTGTGCCCCTCCCCATCTCTGTGTGCCCCCATCTCTGTGTCCCCCCATCTCTGTGCCCCTCCCCTTCTCTGTGCCCCTCCCCATCTCTGGTGCCCCATCTCGGTGTCCCCCCATCTCTGTGTCCCCCCATCTCTGTGCCCCTCCCATCTCTGTGCCCCTCCCCATCTCTGTGTGCCCCCATCTCTGTGTCCCCCCATCTCTGTGCCCCTCCCCTGGCTTTGTGCCCCTCCCCATCTCTGTGCTCCTCCCCATCTCTGTGCCCCTCCCCTGGCTTTTGTGCCCCTCCCCATCTCTGTGTCCCCCCATCTCTGTGCCCCTCTCCATCTCTGTGCCCCTCCCCTGGCTTTGTGCCCCTCCCCATCTCTGTGCCCCTCCCCATCTCTGTGTCCCCCCATCTCAGTGCCCCTCTCCATCTCTGTGCCCCTCCCGGATCTGTGCCCCTTTCCCAGCTCTGTGCTCCACCCCCCACCCCCCGCTCTGTGCTCCACCCTCCACCCCCCGCCTCTGTGGCTACACCCCCCCCTCCGCTCTGTGCTCCCCGCCCCCCCGCTCTGTGCTACAACCCCAACTCCGCTCTGTGCTCCCTGCCCCCCCGCTCTGTGCGTATCACCCACTGGGATGACCTTGCGCCTCTGATGTCCCACGGCCCTGACCCCTCTGTCCCTGACGCCGCACGGCCTCCTGGGACGGGGGCCGCGGGCACTGTGGGCCGGGGGCTTTCAGGCAGCCCCGTGAGATGAGCCGCAGCCGCAGCCGCCTCCCGCCCGGCGACCTATTTCTCAGTCCTGTGGTCTCTCTGGGCCCCACGCTCAGCTCCAAGCAGGCGCGGCTGTGGCCGGCCGGACGAGGGACGGAGGTGAGAGACCGAGGGCGGGGCGTCCTCCCCCCTCCGACCGACCGCGGGCCCCGGTGCAGAGGCTCCTGGGATCGCTGAACGTCTTAACGCCCACGGGGGAGGGAGCGCGCGGAGACACGTGCTGTGGCGTCAGTGCTAAAAGGTGGCCTGTAACATGGGAGGTGCAGTGTGAGCCCAGCCGGGCGGGCACACCCATGTACACGGCGTGTGTGTGTGCGTGTGTGCGTGTGTGTGCGTGTTCGTGCGTGTGTGTGCGTGTGTGCTGTTGTGGCTGTGTGGGTGTGTTTTCTCTGATCAGAGGGTCCAAGGTCATTTAATTCTTCTTTAAAAAATATATATATATATGTATTATTGATTTTTACCGAGAGGAAGGGAGAGGGATAGAAAGTCAGAAACATGGATGAGAGAGAAACATTGATCAGCTGCCTCCTGCACACCCCCCATTGGTGATGTGCCCGCAGCCAAGGTCCATGCCCTTGACCGGAATCGAACCCGGGACCCTTCAGTCTTCAGGCCAACGCTCTATCCACTGAGCCAAACCGATTCAGATATGTCTCTTGCTCCCTCTCCCTTTCTCTCTGCAAAATAATCAATAAAAATATATTTAAAAATATTTTTATTGATGTCAGAGAGGAAGGGAGAGGGAGGGAGAGACATATCAGTGATGAGAGAGAATCACGGACCGGCTGCCTCCTGCACGCCCCCACACTGGGGATGGAGCCCGCAACCCGGGCCTGTGCCCCGACCGGGACTCGAACCCTGACCTCCCTGTTCACAGGTCGATGCTCAGCCCCTGAGCCACACCGGTCAGACCAATAAAAGTGGATTTTTTTATTTGTTAGCGAGAGGAAGAGGGAGGCCAAGAGAGAAAGAGGAACATAGGCCGGTTGCCTCCCACACGTGGCCAGACTGAGGGCCAAGCCCATGCCTTTTGTGGACGGGACGACTCTCCAGCCAACGGAGCCGTGGGCCGGGGCCGAGCCGCGGGCCTTGCCGGTGTGGCCGGCCAGCAGTCCCCTCCCGCCTGTCCCCGTGGAACCTCGTACACGTGTGTCGTTCCGTGTGTGTGGGTGGTGAGACCCCGCTCCCGCTGGTCACACTGGCCGAGTGCCACCGTCCTATTCCCCGTGCCGGGCGGCTCTCGGCGCAGACACTGAAAGCCGAGAGCCGCCCGGCCACGGCTGACCCCGGGGAGAAGGTGCACTTCTCACCGAGCAACAATGTGGGAGCCCCTTTCACGTCCTGCGTGGTTCAGGGTCCCGGTTCGGGGTTCGGGTTTCTGGGGAAGGCCGCACACAAACGAATAAAGAGACTCAGAAAAACATGAATTTGGAAATGAGGGCCAGGCGGGAGTCCAACTCTAGTGGGAGGACTACTCCCCGCTCCGGCTTTACCATCCCTTTTATGAAGATGAAGATCATAAGATACACCCGTATTTACCCCCCAGGGCAGGAAACACCAATAAAGCCAATCAGTGAATCTATTAGGACTGACAGGTGGGGCTGCTCCAACCACCAATATCCCAGTCATTAGCTCCGACCCCTCAGAGCAATCAAGGTGGACCAGCCCTCCGGACTCCCCGTCCACAGCTCCCGGTCATTAAACATTGATCGGCTTCCGACACACCAACCCCCCGGGGACAGGAAACCAGAGGTGGAGCCCCCCTCAGCTCCTGTTGAGCCGCAGCCTCTCGGTTATTTATAGTCGCAGACAGGATACGCGGGGAGGGGTTCGGTAGGCGAGCTCTGACGGGTTCAAACCGCAACATGTGTCCAGGTCTCTCGGGAGCGAGGTCTCCTCTGTAAAACCGGTGGATTTTAATGAGGGACAATGGCACCAGGCGAACCGGGCTGGCGAGGCCCGAAGGCTGGCTGAACGGGCCGTAGCCGTCCACCGTCCTGCGTTCAGGGCCTTTCCTGAAGATTCTAGAACACTGTCCCTTCCTCCCCGTGAGCCTCTGCCCTGGGCTGCATGGAGGCGGCATGTCGAGGGCCCCCGGGGAAGGCACTTGAACATTTTTTTAAATCGGCGTCAGCTGAATCCGAGGCGCCAGGCAGAGCCGCGTCTTGGAAACGCATCCGCCAAAAGGGCTGGGTACGTGATCAGTACTGACTTTAATTTGCTTCCGTGTCAGGGGGAGGGCCGTTGAAATGTTAGATTCAGCCGAGCCCCGGAATGAGGGAAGGAGTGGGGTCTGGGCCCACTTAAGCTCCTTTGATTTTAAGTCTTTTCCTATGAAACTCCTTTCTGTTTCAGTATAAATAAACACGCTGCATTTGGGTTGGATTCCTGTCCATCAGAGAGAACAGAGGTTCTACCCAGCCCCAGCTTTATTTCTACTTCTGTGTCGTCTATTCTTTCTATTCTTTCTCAACCCCTAGCTCTCTACTCAGTGAATGGACCTATCTCTTCTCCACGCTGACGTGGAGAAGAGAGGAAATCCCCGACAGCGGCAGGCGTGTTGACAAGGTGGTCGTGAGTGTCATAGTGACTAGTAGAATGGTCTGACACTTAGCATATTAGCCTTTTATAGATGTAGTTTTAAAAAAAATTGTTGTTGATCTTCAGAGAGGAGGGAGAGGGAGAGAGAGAGAGAGAGATAGAAACATCAATGATGAGAGAGAAGCATCAAAGTGGGTGGCACGCCCTCGCTGAGGTACGAGCTCACAATCTGGGCGTGCGCCCTTGGCCCGGAAACCGAATCCGGGACCCTTCAGTCTGCAGGCGGAGCACCTATCCCCCAAGCCAACTGGCTGGGGCTCTAGGGTCCTCTTTTCTTATCCCCCCACTCCCTCTCTCATCCTGCAAACTCCCGCCTATGAGCCCCAGAGGGAGGAATTGGTCCCCTCCCTTTGCTCCGCCCCTGCTGTCCGCCCAGCCCAGGAAGGGTCATTGTTTGCCTAGTGTCTGTCTCTCTGTCCTTCCTCGTTTCCTCTAAAGGGCACGGACCCAGAATTAGCCATTTCCACAGCCACGGCTCCCTCACCACCCCCTCCCCCGCCCCCCCAGTGTGTGGGGGTAACCGTATCACAAACGCTGGCCTGTCCTGTCCCGGCATCACATTACTCACCCCGGTGTGGCTGTGGGGGTTCTTTGCCAGGTATTTCTGGTCCCCGCCATGAGCGATGACACCACCCTCACCTGGCTACAGGGGCCCTCTTGCTAAAGCCACTTCCTGGATCCCGAGGAGGCCCCCTGGGGGAGGGGCTGGCAGGCGCTATCCGAACAGAACGGACTCTCCTGGGGGGGGGAGCGAGGGCTTGGTGTCCCTCCTCTCTGTTTCCTCCCCGTCACTGTCCGTCCGCAGGGCCGTGCAGCTGGCAGCGGCTCCGTCCACCCCCCCCTCCCCCCCGCATGCCTCGTCGCTGGGACTTTCCCTCAATTCCTTTCCTGCTTCAATGAAGCAGCCCTTTGTGTGTGTGTTTTTAAAAAAATATGTTTTATTGATTTTTTTACAGAGAGGAAGGGGGAGGGATAGAGAGTCAGAAACATCGATGAGAGAGAAACATCCATCAGCTGCCTCTTGCACACCCTCTACAGGGGATATGCCCACAGCCAAGGTACGTGCCCTTGACCGGAATCGAACCCGGGACCTTTCAGTCCGCAGGCCGACGCTCTGTCCACTGAGGCCAAACCGTTTCGGTCCTTTGTGTGTGTTTTTTAAAAAATATATTTCATTGATTTTTTACAGAGAGGAAGGGGGAGGAGATAGAAGTCAGAACATCGATGAGAGAGAAACATCCATCAGCTGCCTCCTGCACACCCCCTACTGGGGATGTGCCCGCAACCAAGGCACCTGCCCTTGACGGAATCGAACCTGGACCCTTCAGTCTTCAGGTCGACGCTCTGTCCACTGAGCCACGCCGGTTAGGGCTGAAACAGCCCTTTGACCGTGACAGGGGCTCCGGGGAGGGCCACAGGAGCGGGTGGGGGTGGGGGTGGAGGTGTGGGCAGAGGTGGGGCAGTGGGAAGCTGGCGGCCTGTCCTGATTGTGGGCTCCTGCTTTATTTTGTGGTGAATTCTCCCCGAGGATATTCCTCCACTGGTTATGGGAGAGAGCGGGAGGGAGAGGGAGGGGACAGAGGGAAGCGTCGTTGGTTTGGGCCTCTGGCATGACCAGGGCCAGGGAACCCACAACCGAGGTACGTGCCTTGACCGGAATCGAACCCGGACCCTCCAGGGCTTGGGCCGACACGCCATCCACGGGGGGACCCAGCGGGTCCAGGGCGGAGGCGAGAGTGTTCTGAGCCCCAAGGACCAGCGCCGGCTCTCAGAGGCTCCTGCGGGGCTGTGCTCACCACAGGCGACGCCCCCAGCTCCCGTTCCTCCAGGAAGTGGTGCAGGCGGCCTTGGCTGAGGTGCCTCCATTTCAGCCCCCCGACTACCCAGTGCTCCCCACACCCAGGCCTCCCCCCCAACCCCCGCTGAGGCCCAACGGCCACGGGAGGATGTGTCATCCCATCCGGGCACCTGTTTTCAGAACCAGGGGCTTCACCTCAGCCGTTTCCAAACCACCTTGTCATGATCTGAAAGCCGGCTGTGGTCAGAGGCCGCCGGTCGGGGCCAGGCCCGTGGCGGTCAGGTGAGCGGGGCTTCAGCAGTTGTCACGGAGACTGTCAACCACTCAAGAAACCTGCTAGGCCGGTGGAGTGGGAAACCATGGGAGAACCATCTGCCTGTGACCCCGGGTTAGCCCAGGGCAGGGCCAGGCTGGAGCTGGAGGTGGGAGGTGGGGGTCAGTGCCCAGGGCAGGGCCCAGGCTGGAGCTGGAGGTGGGGGTGGGGTCAGTGCCAGTGCAGGGCGCCAGGATGGAGCTGAGGTGGTGGTGGGGGTATTGCCCAGTGCAGGGCCCAGGATTGGAGCTGGAGGTGGGGGTATCGCCCAGTGCAGGGCCCAGGATGGAGCTGGAGGTGGGGGTGGGGGTCAGTGCCCAGTGCAGGGCCCAGGATGGAGCTGGGAGGTGGGGGTGGGGGTCAGTGCCCAGTGCAGGGACCAGGATGGAGCTGGGAGGTGGGGGTGGGGGTCAGTGCCCAGTGCAGGGCTCAGGATGGAGCTGGAGGTGGAGGTGGGGGTATCGCCCAGTGCAGGGCTCAGGATGGAGCTGGAGGTGGGGTTAGTGCCCAGTGCAGGGCTCAGGATGGAGCTGGGAGGTGGGGGTGGGGGTCAGTGCCAGTGCAGGGCCCAGGATGGAGCTGGGAGGTGGGGGTCAGTGCCCAGTGCAGGGTCCAGGATGGAGCTGGGAGGTGGGGGTGGGGGTCAGTGCCAGTGCAGGGTCCAGGCTGGAGCTGGGAGGTGGGGGTGGGGGTCAGTGCCCAGTGCAGGGTCCAGGATGGAGCTGGGAGGTGGGGTGGGGTCAGTGCCCAGTGCAGGGTCCAGGCTGGAGCTGGGAGGTGGGGGTGGGGGTCAGTGCCCAGTGCAGGGTCCAGGATGGAGCTGGGAGGTGGGGGTGGGGGTCAGTGCCCAGTGCAGGGTCCAGGCTGGAGCTGGAGGTGGGGGTGGGGGTCAGTGCCCAGTGCAGGGCGCAGGATGGAGCTGGGAGGTAGGGGTGGGGGTATTGCCCAGTGCAGGGTCCAGGATGGAGCTGGAGGTGGGGGTGGGGGTCAGTGCCCAGTGCAGGGCGCAGGATGGAGCTGGGAGGTGGAGGTGGGGGTATTGCCCAGTGCAGGCCCAGGATGGAGCTGGAGGTGGGGGTGGGGTCAGTGCCCAGTGCAGGGTCCAGGATGGAGCTGGAGGTGGGGTGGAGGTCAGTGCCAGTGCAGGGCGCAGGATGGAGCTGGGAGGTAGGGGTGGGGGTATTGCCCAGTGCAGGGTCCAGGATGGAGCTGGAGGTGGGGGTGGGGGTCAGTGCCCAGAGCAGGGCCAGGATGGAGCTGGGAGGTGGAGGTGGGGGTATTGCCCAGTGCAGGGCCCAGGATGGAGCTGGAGGTGGAGGTGGGGGTATTGCCCAGTGCAGGGCCAGGATGGAGCTGGGAGGTGGGGGTATTGCCCAGTGCAGGGCCCAGGATGGAGCTGGAGGTGGAGGTGGGGGTATTGCCCAGTGCAGGGCCCAGGATGGAGCTGGGAGGTAGGGGTGGGGGTATTGCCAAGTGCAGGGCCCAGGATGGAGCTGGGAGGTGGGGTGGGGGTTAGTGCCTAGTGCAGGGCCCAGGATGGAGCTGGGAGGTAGGGGTGGGGGTAATGCCCAGTGCAGGCCCAGATGGAGCTGGAGGTGGAGGTGAGGGTATTGCCCAGTGCAGGGCCCAGGATGGAGCTGGGAGGTGGGGGTATTGCCCAGTGCAGGGCCCAGGATGGAGCTGGGAGGTGGGGGTGGGGGTTAGTGCCCAGTGCAGGGCCCAGGATGGAGCTGGGAGGTAGGGGTGGGGGTATTGCCCAGTGCAGGGCCCAGGATGGAGCTGGGAGGTGGGGGTGGGGGTTAGTGCCCAGTGCAGGCCCAGGATGGAGCTGGGAGGTAGGGTGGGGGTATTGCCCAGTGCAGGGCCCAGGATGGAGCTGGGAGGTAGGGGTGGGGGTATTGCCCAGTGCAGGGCCCAGGATGGAGCTGGGAGGTAGGGGTGGGGGTATTGCCTAGTGCAGGGCCCAGGATGGAGCTGGGAGGTAGGGGTGGGGTATTGCCTAGTGCAGGGCCCAGGATGGAGCTGGGAGGTGGGGGTGGGGTTAGTGCCTAGTGCAGGGCCAGGATGGAGCTGGGAGGTAGGGGTGGGGGTAATGCCCAGTGCAGGGCCAGGATGGAGCTGGGAGGTAGGGGTGGGGTTAGTGCCCAGTGCAGGGCCCAGGATGGAGCTGGGAGGTAGGGGTGAGGGTATCGCCCAGTGCAGGGCCCAGGATGGAGCTGGAGGTGGGGGTGGGGGTATTGCCCAGTGCAGGGCCCAGGATGGAGCTGGGAGGTGGGGTTAGCGCCCAGTGCAGGGAGGGTGTGTGTGTGTGGGGGGGGGGCCCAGGCTGGAAATGGAGGTGGTGCCTCTGGAGGCTGCTCCCAAAATGGGGGAAGCTGAGCCCTGGAACTCCCCCGGGAAGCCACCTGCTTATGCACCGGGCCTCACTCTCGGGGCCCGAACTTGTCCCTGACCTGCTTCCCCGGGGCCTCCATGGCAGTTCTGTCGCCAGCTCCCCGGGAGCAGGCCAGGCCCCGGCCTCCAGCACGCAGCCAGCTCGATGGGGCGCCCACCGCCGGCCGGCCGGGCGGCGGAGGGGAGGTGCGGGCCGCTCGGCGCGGGCGGTGGAGGAAGTGGTGCAGGTTAGCAGAAGTGGGAGCCGCCGGCGCGAGGATTCGGCTCGGGACAGGACGGAAATGAAAGTGGAGGAGGAAGTACCGGCCCGTAGGTGCCTCGGGGACGGGAAGTGGCTCTGTGTAAAGGTGGAGGGGGCTGTGGGCGGCCGGGAGCCCTGGTCCCTGACAGCGTCTGCACGGGCAGCCCCGGCCCGGCCAGCACTCCAGGACCCAGGGGAGCCACTTCCAGGGAGAAACGGCTCCAGAGGCCCGTGGCTGACCGGGGCCTGGGCTGGGCTCTGCTGGGAGGCGAGGTCTCCGGGCGCTGGTGCCCGGGAGCCCCTGGCGAGGAGCTCGGTTCTGCACGGTGAGCAGCACGAGGTCTCCCGTCCGTGGTCACTGAGCCGGTGCAGCTTCAGTTACAGAGCTGGTCATCTTCACCACAACATGCGTTTACAGAGCCCAGGCCAGTGGGGGTCCCAGGGCCCAGGCAGGTGGGGGTCCCAGGGCCCAGGCAGGTGGGGGTCCCAGGGCCCAGGCAGTGGGGGTCCCAGGGCCCAGGCAGGTGGGGGTCCCAGGGCCCAGGCAGGTGGGGGTCCCAGGGTCCGGGCAGTGGGGGTCCCTGAGCCCAGGCAATGGGGGTCCCTGAGCCCAGGCAGTGGGGGTCCCGGGGCCCAGGCAGGTGGGGGTCCCAGGGTCCGGGCTCTGCCTTGCGGGTCTCAGCTGCCCGGGGATGCCCGCTCTGCCCGTCCTTCCCCCCTCAACTCGGTGCAAACCTACTGGCCCGGCCGCCTCAGGGGGTCACGGCTCTCCAGGAGATGCGTCTTTGCTTTTAGATAAAAAAATAATTGTGTATCCCTAAGGTGTGCAGTGCACGCATGCAGCCGTCCCCAGGGCATGCTGGACTCGACGTACATCATTTCGTGGTTCCGTTACCATCCCCCATCCTCTCTAATAAAAGAGCAATATGCAAATTGACCACACCGCCGATCAAGCCACACCCACAAGTCAATCAGGAGCAAATAAACCCCAACCAAGATGTCTGCGCCACTGAGAGAACAGCCGGCCGGGGCCTCGAGCGCGGCGTCTGCGCCCCATCAGCCCGGCCGCGCGCGCCGCAGAGAGAGGGAACGGGCCGGCTGTGTGGAGGGAGGGGAAGAACCAGAAAAATGGGTCTTTCCAGTTCCTGATGCTGATGGAGCTTTATGGGTACTGAGCTCCTCCACCTGCAGCTCCCAGGCACAGCCCAGCAGACCCCTGCCCGCAGTCCAGGTGCGACCAGTATGGCCCACGGCGGGGGGTGTCCAGCAGGTACACAGGGGCAGGCATCAATTCACTGCCGCCCGTATTGGGGGGGGCCCCCCCCCCCCCTCCGGGGCCCGAGCCGCCCCCCGCCCCCCGGCAACACACATACACTCGCAAGTGTACGGTTTCAAGTGAGAGAGACTCCTTGAGTGCTGCTCCCAGGGCAGCAAATGCACACCCACGCTCAGGCGGGGAAGCCAGACCTGAAAGCCCAGCCGCCGAGTACCGGACAGGGCCATCGGTGTGCGCCGGGCCTGAGGAGGCCCCAGGGACAAGCATCTCCCCAGAGGCTGTGCGGAAGGGAGGGGAGGAACCTCTGGCTAGCGGCCGGGGTGAAGGATGATGGCATCTTTGCCGGTTGGGCTGAGGGACATCCCTCCCCCCCCTGCACACCCTAACCCCCTGTGCATGAATTTCATGCACCTGGCCTCTAGTCTATATTAATAAAAGAGTAATATGCTAATTAGACCAGGAGACATTCCAGATGTCCTTCCGGACAAAGCCATGGTGGCGGGGGCGAGGCAGAGGCGCTACGGGTGATCAGGCCAGGAGGGGAGGGCAGTTGGGGGCGAAGCAGGCCGCAGGCAGATTGGTTAGGGGAGATCAAGCAGGCAGGCAGGTGAGCAGTTAGGAGCCGGTAGTCCCGGACTGCGAGGGGGTTGTCTGACTGCCGGTTTAGGCCCGATCCCACAGGGGTCCCAGATTAGAGAGGATGCAGACCAGGCTATGGGACACACCCCCTTGATACCCCTTGCCCCCGTGCACAAATTTTGTGCACCTGGCCCGCTAGTTTATTTATAAAAAAAAAAAAGTTCCATCCTTTCGACGTCTGTACATATGTGCTTTATGGTTTTTATTATTTATTTGCCACAGGTAACGGTCAGGCATTGTTAACTTTTACATTTAAAAAATATATATATTTTATTGATTTTTCACAGAGCGGAAGGGGAAGGGATAGAAAGTCAGAAACATCGATGAGTGGAGAAACATCGATCAGCTGCCTCCTGCACCACTCCTACTGGGGATGTGCCCACATCCAAGGTATGTGCCCTTGACCGGAATCAAACCCGGGACCTTTCAGTCCGCAGGGCGATGCTCTATCCACGGAGCCACACAGGTCTAAATATGTGTTTTTTTTAAAATGTATTTATTGATGTTTCACAGAGGGAGAGGGAGAGGGATAGAGAGTCAGAAACATCGATCAGCTGCCTTCCTGCATACCCCACACTGGGGATGTGCTTGAAACCCAGAAACATGTCCCTTGACCGAAATTGAACCCGGATCTTTCAGTCCGCAGGCTGATGGTCTATCCACGGAGCCACACAGGTCTAAATATGTGTTTTTTTTAAAATGTATTTTATTGATGTTTCACAGAGGGAGAGGGAGAGGGATAGAGAGTCAGAAACATCGATCAGCTGCCTCCTGCATACCCCACACTGGGGATGTGCTCGAAACCCAGATACATGTCCTTGACCGAAATTGAACCCGGGATCTTTCAGTCCGCAGGCTGATGGTCTATCCACGGAGCCAAACCGGTGTCGGCCACACGGCAGGCTTGCAGGGGACGGGGAGGGCGATCCTGCTCTGTGGGGGTGACTCTCCGGGTGGGTGGCTTTGGGGGAGTGGGCGGGTGGCCCAGGTCCCTGAACAATGAGCTCACTTCACGGACGAGCAGTGTTTCAAAGACCGAAAGTCATGCCCACCCCTGCGGCTCAGTGGTTGAGCACCGACCTATGAACCAGGGGGTCAGGGTTCGATTCCCGGTCAGGGCACAGATCTGGGTTGCGGGCTTGATCCTGAGTAGGTGGCATGCAGGAGGCAGCCCATCAGTGATGTCATCATTGATGTTTCTCCCTCTCCCTTCCTCTCTCTGAAATATATATATATATATACACTAGAGGTCCGGTGCACGAAATCTGTGCATGGGGGGTGGCTGGGTGTCCCTCAGCCCAGCCTGCACTGTCTCCAATCTTGGACCCCTCGAGGGATATCCAACTGCCTGTTTAGGCCCGATCCCGGAGGGGGTGAGGAGGAGGTGGGAGTGGAGAGGAGGTGGGGGTGAGGAGGAGGAGGTGGAGGAGAAGGTGGAGGTGAGGAGGAGGAGGCGGAGGTGGAGGTGGAGGTGGAGGTGGAGGTGGAGAAGGTGGAGGTGGAGAAGGTGGAGGTGGGAGTGAGGAGGTGGAGGTGGGAGTGAGGATGTGGAGGTGGAGGAGATGGAGGTGGAGGAGGAGGTGGAGGTAGAGATAGAAATAGAGGAGGTGGAGGTGGAGGTGGTGGAGGTGGTGGAGGTGGAGGAGGTAGAGGTGGAGAAGGTGGAGGTGGTGGAGGTGGAGGTGGAGGTGGAGGAGGAAGTGGAGGTGGAGGTAGAGGAGGAGGTGGATGTGGAGGAGGTGGAGGTGGTGGTGGTGGTGAGGAGGAGGAGGAGGAGGAGGAGGAGGTAGAGAAGGTGAGGGTGGAGGAGGTGGAAGTGGGAGTGAGGTGAGGGTGGGGTGAGGGAGGAGGTGGAGGAGGTGGAGGTGGAGGAGGAGGAGGTGGAGGAGGAGGAGGAGGAGGAGGAAGTAGGAGTGAGGAGGAGGTGGGGGTGAGGAGGAGGTGGGGGTGAGGAGGTGGAGGAGGAGGAGGAGGAGGAGGAGGAGGAAGTGGGAGTGAGGAGGAGGTGGGGGTGAGGAGGAGGTGGGAGTGAGAGTCAGATGGGGAGGCTGAGCCAGTGCAGGGAGCAGAGGAGGCTGTTTTGGGGTTGGGGGGCAGGGTGGGTTGGAGAGAGGAGGGTGCCTAGCTGCCCTGTGGGTGCTGCGGTCACCCAGGCGTGGGTGCAGCCTGTGAGGCACCACCACCCCACCTGGCTCCACAAGCACCCCCCCCCCCCAACCTGGGCCTCACAGGGACCTCCAGGCCAGGCAGGTCCATCCCAGGACACCCCACCCCACGGCGGGAGCGGGAGGGATACCACGCCAGTCCGGTAGGTGTCGCAGGCGACTTGGGGCAAACCTTGCCCGCACCAGGGGTCAGTTTCACCTCGGGGGCTTCCAGCTGGCTGCCCCTCCAGGCGCCCAGTGCCCAGTGCCCTGCATGCCCTCTGTGCCCCTCCAGAGTGGGCCAAGGATGCCCGAAGAGCACCCCTCGGTCCCAGCAGCCACCTGGCCCATTGCCCTCTCAGAATGGGCAGGCACAATGGCTGAGGTCAAGGTCAAGGTTGCAGCCCCCCTGGCGGTGCTCCGCCCAGTGTGTGGAACCAGGCTTGCCAGGAGTCCCTGGCCGTGAACATCACAGCGTCGTAAGGGTCTGTCTTCACCGCCCCCAGCTCCTGCAGCCTGCCCCTGGCTTTGCCGGGGGTGTGTGTGTGTGTGTGGGAGCACCGGGGATGGGGCGAGGCGGGGTGCTGATGCTGGGGGAGGGGAGGTGGCTCAGATCCATGCCACAGGCTGGCCTGCCTGCTGGGGGCTCTGAAGGGCTGGGGGGTGGGGGCAGGGTGTTGGGTTCCGACCTGAGGCTTTCGGTTCCCTGGTTGCCTTGGAGATCACTGTCCTTGACATTTCCTGCCCTTCGCCCTCCATCCGTTTTTGCTGAGTGTGTGGCTCTGGGGGCGGGGGCTGTGGTCTCTTCCGTGCCCAGGGCTTGCCAGGGTGAGGCTGGTGGCTGGCGACCCTGCCCTGCTGTGCATCAGGGACCCAGCGACGCAGGCCTCGAGGGGTCTGGGGGACGGTGTGATTCTCTCCCTGTGCCATCGGGCCTGAGGGGGACCGGGCTCCGTGTCCCGGGTCCCGTGTCTCGTGTCCCATGTCCTTCTCCCATAGCCGTGAGCCTCATGGCTGCCTCCCTTAGCCCAGTGTCCTGACTTGTCCACGCGACTGGGTCCCTGTGTGGAAGCTTCCCCTCTGCTCTCCCCCCTCCCGCCCCGTCCTGCCCCCCACGAGGCCAGGCCGAGAGCGCCGCGGAGCCCCGAGTCTGCAGCGAGGCTGCCCTTAGTATGCGGGTCAAGGTGGGCTGGGTTCAGGGTGCTTTGTGTGCTCAGTGGGGAGTGTGTCCCAGAAGGGGTGACTGGAGTGGGGTTCCCAGGAGCCTGGTGACCCCCGGTCCGATGGCCACAGCACATGGCTGGCATCTCGATGGAGGTCCCAGCTGTGTGCGGGGGTAGAAGGAGAGGCCATCTCTGAGCCCAGTGATGCTGTGAGGCCAACCTGAGCGCCCGGCTGTTTCTCTTCGTCATCCTGAGTCCCCGGAGAGGAGAGGAGGACATCACACCAAGATTCTGTGAACCAGAGTCATCTCGTGGGCTGTTGTTTTTAGAAACGTGATCCCTGCCGGACTGGCGTGGCTCAGGGGTGGAGCGTCCACCTAGGAACCAGGAGGTCATAGTTCGATTCCCGGTCGGGGCACAGGCCCAGGTTGTGGGCTCAATCCCCAGGGTGGGGCGTGCAGGAGGCAGCCGATCATGGTTCTCTCTCATCATTGATTTTCTAACTCTCCCTCTCCTTTCCTCTCTGGAACCAATACAAAAATATTTATATACTAGAGGCCCGGTGCACGAAATTCGTGCACAGGGGGCAGGGGATGTCCCTTACCCAGCGTGCACCTTCTCTAATCTGGGACCCCTTGAGGGACGTCCGACTGCCCATCAGACAATCGGACATCCTTCTCACAATCCAGGACTGTTGGCTCCAAACGGCTCACCTGCCTGCCTCCCTGATTGCCCCTAACCACTTCTGCCTACCAGCCTGATCACCCCCTAACCACTCCCCTGCCAGCCTGACTGATGTCTAACTGCTTCCCTGCCAGCCTGTTTGCCCCCAACTTCCTTCCTCTGCCATCCTGGTCACCCCCAACTTTCCTCCCCTGTAGGCTTGATCGCCCCCAAATGCCCTCCATTGCAGGCCTGGTCCCTCCCAACTTCCCTCCCCTGCTGGCCATCTTGTGGTGGCCATCTTGTGTCCACATGGGGTCAGGATCTTTGACCCCATGGGGGCAGCCCTCTTGTGTGTTGGAGAGATGGTCAATCTGCAAATTATTCTTTTATTAGATAGGATAGAGGCCTGTTGCAGAAAGATTCCTGCCATAGGGCTTCCTGCGGTGCTCACCACCCCCTGCCTGCTTCCCTCTCTTCTCCGCTGCCCCGCTTGCTTGCTTCTCCACAGCTTCCATCCCTTCTGCAGCACGTAGCTTCCTTCTACACTGTCTTCAGCGCTCGCTCTTTGGATATGCAAATTAACCACCATCTTGGTTGGGTTCATTCAGTCCTGATTGGCTGGTGGGCGTGGCTTGTGGGCATAGCGGAGGTACGGTCAATTTGCGAGTTTCTCTTTTTCGTTAGATAGGATATTTAAAAAAGGGATCCCTTTTTGTCTCTGAACTGTGAAAGTAAAATAAATACCTTCTGTGGGAACCCTGATCGAAGCACACCTGATGTCCAAGGCCAGTGGGGATGTGGGAACCCTAACCAGGATGTTTAAGGCGAGGTTGCCACACTCAGCAGCAAGGACGCAGCACGCCGTGCGCTGTGCACGAGTGCCTTTCTGCAGCCCTAACACGGGTCGCTGTTTGGCGTGACGCGTCTGTTGTTTGGGCTTGTATGTAAGCTGCCCCTGACTAGCCCCGTGGTCGGCAAACCACGGCTTGCAAGTCACATGTGGCTCTTTGGCCCCTTGAGTGTGGCTCTTCCACAAAATACTATGGCCTGGGCGAGTCTATGTTGAAGATGTGGCAATAGAAGAAGTTTAAAAAATTTGGCTCTCAAAAGAAATGTCAATCGTACTGTTGGTATTTGGCTCTGTGGATGAATGAGTTTTGGGGCTCAGATACTCGCTCCTCTGCTGGCTGCATTGGGGGTACAGCTCTCTGTCGGGGGTCAGATACCCACTCCTCTGTGGGCTGTGTTGGGGGTACACTCTCTGTCGGGGGTCAGATACCCACTCCTCTGTGGGCTGTGTTGGGGGTACACTCTCTGTCGGGGCTCAGATACCTGCTCCTCTGTGGGCCGTGTTGGGGGTACAGCTCTCTGTCGGGGGTCAGACACCCGCTCCTCTGTGTGCTGTGTTGGGGGTACAGCTCTCTGTCGGGGGTCAGACACCCACTCCTCTGTGGCTGTGTTGGGGGTACAGCTCTCTGTCGGGGCTCAGATACCCGCTCCTCTGTGGGCCGTGTTGGGGGTACAGCTCTCTGTCGGGGGTCAGACACCTGCTCCTCTGTGTGCTGTGTTGGTGGTACAGCTCTCTGTCGGGGGTCAGACACCCACTCCTCTGTGGGCTGTGTTGGGGGTACAGCTCTCTGTCGGGGCTCAGATACCTGCTCCTCTGTGGGCTGTGTTGGGGGTACAGCTCTCTGTCGGGGGTCAGACACCCGCTCCTCTGTGGGCTGTGTTGGGGGTACAGCTCTCTGTTGGGGCTCAGATACCCGCTCCTCTGTGGGCTGTGTTGGGGGTACAGCTCTCTGTCGGGGGTCCGATACCCGCTCCTCTGGGGGCTGTGTTGGGGGTACAGCTCTCTGTTGGGGCTCAGATACCCGCTCCTCTGTGGGCTGTGTTGGGGGTACAGCTCTCTGTCGGGGGTCCGATACCCGCTCCTCTGGGGGCTGTGTTGGGGGTACAGCTCTCTGTCGGGGCTCAGATACCCGCTCCTCTGTGGGCTGTGTTGGGGGTACAGCTCTCTGTCGGGGGTCAGATACCCACTCCTCTGTGGGCTGTGTTGGGGGTACAGGGCTCAGACACCCGCTCCTCTGTGGGCTGTGTTGGGGGTACAGCTCTCTGTCGGGGGTCAGATACCCGCTCCTCTGTGGGCTGTGTTGGGGGTACAGCTCTCTGTCGGGGGTCAGATACCCACTCCTCTGTGGGCTGTGTTGGGGGTACAGGGCTCAGACACCCGCTCCTCTGTGGGCTGTGTTGGGGGTACAGCTCTCTGTCGGGGGTCAGATACCCGCTCCTCTGTGGGCTGTGTTGGGGGTACAGCTCTCTGTCGGGGGTCAGATACCCGCTCCTCTGTGGGCTGTGTTGGGGGTACAGCTCTCTGTCGGGGGTCAGATACCCGCTCCTCTGTGGGCTGTGTTGGGGGTACAGCTCTCTGTCGGGGATCAGATACCCGCTCCTCTGTGGGCTGTGTTGGGGGTACAGCTCTCTGTCGGGGCTCAGACACCCGCTCCTCTGTGGGCTGTGTGGGGGGTACACTCTCTGTCGGGGGTCAGACATCCACTCCTCATTGGGCTGTGTTGGGGGTACAGCTCTCTGTCGGGGGTCAGACACCCGCTCCTCTGTGGGCTGTGTTGGGGGGTACAGGGCTCAGACACCCGCTCCTCTGTGGGCTGTGTTGGGGGTACACTCTCTGTCGGGGGTCAGATACCCGCTCCTCTGTGGGCTGTGTTGGGGGTACAGGGCTCAGACACCCGCTCCTCTGTGGGCTGTGTTGGGGGTACACTCTCTGTCGGGGGTCAGACACCCGCTCCTCTGTGGGCTGTGTTGGGGGGTACAGCTCTCTGTCGGGGCTCAGATACCCGCTCCTCTGTGGGCTGTGTTGGGGTACAGCTCTCTGTCGGGGATCAGATACCCGCTCCTCTGTGGGCTGTGTTGGGGGTACAGCTCTCTGTCGGGGCTCAGATACCCGCTCCTCTGTGGGCTGTGTGGGGGGTACACTCTCTGTCGGGGGTCAGACATCCACTCCTCATTGGGCTGTGTTGGGGGTACAGCTCTCTGTCGGGGGTCAGACACCCGCTCCTCTGTGGGCTGTGTTGGGGGTACAGGGCTCAGACACCCGCTCCTCTGTGGGCTGTGTTGGGGGTACACTCTCTGTCGGGGGTCAGATACCCGCTCCTCTGCGGGCTGTGTTGGGGTACAGCTCTCTGTCGGGGGTCAGACACCCACTCCTCATTGGGCTGTGTGGGGGTACACTCTCTGTCGGGGCTCAGATACCCGCTCCTCTGTGGGCTGTGTTGGGGGTACACTCTCTGTCGGGGCTCAGATACCCGCTCCTCTGTGGGCTGTGTTGGGGGTACAGCTCTCTGTCGGGGCTCAGATACCCGCTCCTCTGTGGGCTGTGTTGGGGGTACAGCTCTCTGTCGGGCGTCAGATACCCACTCCTCTGTGGGCTGTGTTGGGGGTACAGCTCTCTGTCGGGGGTCAGACACCCGCTCCTCTGCGGGCTGTGTTGGGGGTACAGGGCTCAGATACCCGCTCCTCTGTGGGCTGTGTTGGGGGTACAGGGCTCAGATACCCGCTCCTCTGCTGGCTGTGTTGGGGGTACAGCTCTCTGTCGGGCGTCAGATACCCACTCCTCTGTGGGCTGTGTTGGGGGTACAGCTCTCTGTCGGGGGTCAGATACCCACTCCTCTGTGGGCTGTGTTGGGGGTACAGGGCTCAGATACCCGCTCCTCTGTGGGCTGTGTTGAGGGTACAGGGCTCAGATACCCGCTCCTCTGCTGGCTGTGTTGGGGGTACAGCTCTCTGTCGGGGCTCAGACACCCGCTCCTCTGTGGGCTGTGTTGGGGGTACAGCTCTCTGTCGGGGGTCAGACACCCGCTCCTCTGTGGGCTGTGTTGGGGTACAGCTATCTGTCGGGGGTCAGACACCCGCTCCTCTGTGGGCTGTGTTGGGGTACAGCTCTCTGTCGGGGGTCAGACACCCGCTCCTCTGTGGGCTGTGTTGGGGGTACAGCTCTCTGTCGGGGGTCAGACACCCGCTCCTCTGCGGGCTGTGTTGGGGGTACAGCTCTCTGTCGGGGGTCAGACACCCGCTCCTCTGTGGGCTGTGTTGGGGTACAGCTCTCTGTCGGGGTCAGACACCCGCTCCTCTGTGGGCTGTGTTGGGGTACAGCTCTCTGTCGGGGGTCAGACACCCGCTCCTCTGTGGGCTGTGTTGGGGGTACAGCTCTCTGTTGGGGGTCAGACACCCGCTCCTCTGTGGGCTGTGTTGGGGTACAGCTCTCTGTCGGGGGTCAGACACCCGCTCCTCTGTGGGCTGTGTTGGGGGTACACTCTCTGTCGGGGGTCAGACACCCGCTCCTCTGCGGGCTGTGTGTGGGGTACACTCTCTGTCGGGGCTCAGATACCCGCTCCTCTGCGGGCTGCGTTGGGGATGGCTGTACCACTGACCAGGCTGGCTGTTCCGTGCGCCCTGGCTCCCATTGGCTGCGTGCGGGCGAGGTCTGCTTTGAAGAACGGCTTTCTCTGACGGCGCCTTGGCAGCATGGCTGCGTGGGGAGACGCTCTTGTACGCCCACGACTTCCCAGGTCTTCTGTCTTCTCACGCCCGCATCCTGGGGTCCAGCCGGCAGAGGGACGTGGCCCAACAGCCGGCGTAGTGAAGCAGGACCAAGGAGCACTGCTGACACCTTCCTCATGACAAGGTGATGTGTGCCGAGAGCCAGCCCCACTGAAGGAGGACCCAGAGCTCAGACAGGCCAAGGGGCGGGGTGCCGAGGGTGCAGGAGACAGCTCACAAACCCCAGCCCCAGGTCTCAGCCCCAGGGACCCCCAAGGGGCAGCAAGGAGAAGACCCCTCCTAGGTCGGGGTCTGACCCAGCAACAGCATCCGGAGTCCCTGCCGGTAACCAAGGGCGGACTCTCTGCCCGGAGTGAGCAGTCCGATCTGCCTCCTGCTCTGCCGTAGCCCGACCTGAAGCTCACGCCAGCGTCGCCCATGGAGACGGATCAGGGAACTCCCCGGGGCCATCAACTAGACCTCTCTTGTGGAGGGCCCCCAGGGAAGACACCTGAGCATTCTCTAAATCAGCGTCCGCTGAATCCTGGGCGCGGGGCAGAGCCGCGTCTTGGAAACACAGCCGCCAAGAAGGCTGGATGCGGTATCAATCCTGACTCTTAACTTTGCCCCAGGTGTCGGGGTGGGGTGGAGGGGAGGGCCTTGAAATGTAGATTCAGCCGAGCCCCGGGAATGAGGGAATGAGTGGGGCCTGGGCCCACTTAAGCTCCTTCGGTCCTAATTTTGGTGAACCTCCCCTTTGTATTTTGGAATATAAAGAAACTGCTGCTGTTGGGTTTGAGACCCCGAATCTCCATCGGAGAGAACAGAGATTCCACCCAGCCCCAGCTATCATTTCTATTTCTGCGTCTTCTATTCTTTTATTTCTCAATCTCCAGCGCCTCTACTCGGAAACTGGACCCGCTCTCTCTCTCTCTCTCTCCACGCTGGACGTGGAGAGAGAGAGAAAATCCTTACAGCCTATCCCTCCGCCTGCACACCTCGGCGCTAATGAATGCAGCAGCCAGCGAACAGGATGGCCAACAGGCGAGGGAGGATGCAGTGTATCAGCAGCAGAGACGAAGGTGTCTGTCCAGGAGAGTCCCCCCCCGCCCCCCAACCCCGGGGCAGAAGATGCGTGGCCTGTGCATTCACAGCCCCGACGTCGTTACCGACAATTAGTCCTTGTCCGAGGCCACGGCTGCCTCCAATAGCAGGTGCGGCTTTCCCGTTTGAACTTGGAGGTGCGTCTGGTGAGCGGGCTCCCAGAGGAAGGCCGACCACACGTGAGCCCAACTCCGAGGCGCGTCGGCTCGCGAAGATGCGCTGCTGTCAGCGAGGCTTTGCGATCCGCATCTGCTGCGAGGCGTTCAGACGGATTCGCACGGACCCTCATTCCTCAGCTGTTTCCTGTCCTCGCGGAAAGATGCCGATGGTTCAAAAATAGCTTCTCAAATGACAAAAGCCCTCGTGCACATTATTAGGAAAAAATTCTGAGCGGCAGCGAGGGTTCCAAACCAAAACAGCTCTCTTTCTGGACAGCCCCCCTCCTTCACCCCCCCCACCCCTGCGCCCCATCCTTCCCCCCTGCGCCCCGTCCTCCCATCCCCGTGCCCCGGGATGACAACGCCTGCTTTTAATGTACCCGATGTTGCCACCACAGTGTCATCCTGAGTTATTATTTTTTAAAATCCATTTTATTGATTCTTTACAGAGACGAAGGGAGAGGGATAGAGTTAGAAACATCGATGAGAGAAAAACATCGATCAGCTGCCTCCTGCACCGCCCCCCCCACTAGGGATGTGCCCACAACCAAGGTACATGCCCTTGACCCGAATCGAACCTGGGACCCTTCAGTCCGCAGGCCGACGCTCTATCCACGGAGCCGAACTAGCCGGGGAGGAGATGAGCTTTGAGTTTCTTTCTTTTTTGAAAAAAAAAAAAAAAATATATATATATATATATATATATATATATTTATTGTTGTTTTTTTTTTTTGCAGAGAGGAAGGGAGAGGGATAGGTAGTCAGAAACATCGATGAGAGACATTGACCAGCTGCCTCCTGCACGCCCCCCCACTGGGGATGTGCCCTAAACCAAGGTACATGCCCTTGACCGGAATCGAACCCGGGACCTTTCAGTCTGCAGTCCGACGCTCTATCCACTGAGCCACACGGGTCAGGGCATCTTGAATTATTTTTTTCACCCCTGCGTCCTGCTCCGTTAACGTTGGTCAGTGTGCTTGAACTCTGAACCAGGAGAGAAATGGGTTGAATGCCTTTACACGCACCTGTCTCTCATGTTGACGTCGGCTGATTATGTATTTTCTAAGGTTTTGGGGGGGTTTGCACTGGAATATGCTTGTCTGTTTTTTTGGGTGCCAGCTGCACCGTTTCAGCCTTTGAACAGCTGTTTGATTCCCCTTCCCCCGAGGATGAGGGTGGGGGCGTCCTTTCCCCCTAATGGCCACCTGTGGCCTTCTGGGCTGAGGCACCGACGTTAAAATATATATATATTTTATTGACGTTTAGAGAGAAGAATGGAGAAGAAGAGAGAGAGAGAGGGAGAGAGAAAGAGAGAGGGAGAGAAACATCAGTGATCAGAGGGGATCATGGGTCGGCGGCCTACTGCACGCCACACAGTGGGGATTGAGCCCCAAGCCGGGTATACGCCCTGACCTGGCATCAAACCTGTGACCTGCTGGTGCCTGGGACGATGCTCAATCACAGGCAAATTCTTAACACCCAGCAGACGCCCACTTGGTCTTTTTCTTTCAAATATATTTTATTGATTTTTCACAGAGAGGAAGAGAGAGGGATAGAGTCAGAAACATCGATGAGAGAGAAACATCGACCAGCTGCCTCCTGCACACCCCCTACTGGGGATGTGCCTGCAACCAAGGTACATGCCCTTGACCGGAATCGAACCCGGGACCTTTCAGTCCGCAGGCCGACGCTCTATCCACTGAGCCACACCGGTTTCAGCCCGCTTGGTCTTTTACTTATCCTCCCCCTTAGCTGGCTGATTCTGGTGCCGAAGGTCACGGTTTTCCTCAAGCCCCAGAGTCCCATCCCACCTGGCGGGGGGGGGGGGGGGGTTCCCGCTGTGGTGGGACCTGGCTGGGCACGGCTCCATCATTCCTGGAAGGACCCAGCCCCTGGCTCTGAACCCCGACCCTGTGCGACAGGCCTCCCCTCGGTGTGTGCGTGTATGTGTGTGGGAACTCCAGGCTAGAGGTCCAGCCCGTTCCCGAGCCCCCATGACCACCCGGAGCCCCTCTTCCAGCCGGCAACGGGCCCCTGGGCACCGTGCGGGCCCGGGTACGAGGAAGCAGCATCTGCTCGGAGCTTCTGAAATCGGCAGTGCCCGGCTTCCCACCCCCCCCCCCCCCTCCTCCGGCGAAAGCAAACACAGATGTGCGAGGCGGGGCGCTGCGCCAGGGCGAGAGGGACCGGCCGCAAACTCTCAGAACGGGGCCACCGAACCAGAAAGACGAGTCCCTGTTTAAGCCGCTGTGGTTAGTTCCTGTTGCTTTCGGCCCAAAGCCTTCCTCCCTGGTACACCGCCAGCCCCTGCGCTCCAGGGCGGCTGGGGGTTCCGGTGGCCGCCTCGGGCCTGGACCTGGGAAGCCAGGTGTGACCTCTTCTGAGCCTCCCCTGAGTCACCTGGAGCACCTTGAGCCCTGGAGCTCCGCCCACCTCCAGGCTCCGCCCACCCTCCCGGCAGACTTGCCCAGACCTGTCAGTCACAGCCCCAGCCTGGCCTGGACACAGGCCCCAGCCCCGGAAAGGCGGGTGAAGCTGTGGGTGGGGAAAGATGGGGTTTCTGCAGAGTACGCATCTCCTCCAGGGGCAGCGGGTTCTCCGGCATCAGCATCAAGTACAGACCAACCCCCGGCCGGAGCAGCAGTCCGGGCCCCATCAGCCGCGGCTGCCCGGGGGCCGATGGCGCTGGCGGGCGGCGGGGAGGACGGCGTACCCCCCGGTAAGGCACCGCCTCTCCTGGAACCTGGCTCTGTGGAAGGTGGCATCCGTCTATCCAGAAGCGCTCTGATGAGTCTGCTTTTTATTTATTACTAGGGGCCCGGTGCACGAAATTCGTGCACTGGGGGTGGGCGATCCCTCAGCCCAACCTGCCCCCTCACACACACTGGGGGCCCTCTGGCCAAGGCTTTAGGCCTTGGGCACCCAGCCATCGCCCTGCAATGGGGCAGATGGCTGGCTCTATCCCAGCCCCGTCCCCCTCCACCCCTCCTGCCAGGGCCCTAGCCCCAGCCAGCTCGTCCCCGGCTAGCATGGGCCTCAGCCTCACCCACCCAGTCCTGGGCCACCTTAGACATGCCGCCCAGGCCCCTCCAGGCCAGGGCCGCCTCGGCCACGCCCCCACACTCCTGATTGGCTGGTGGGCGTGGCTTGTGGGTGTAGCAAAGGCACGGTCAAATTTGCATATTACTCTTTTATTAGATAGGATTATTATTATTTTTTTATATATTTTATTGACTTTTTTTTTTTACAGAGCAGAAGGAAGAGAGATAGAAAGTCAGAAACATCGATGAGAGAGACATCGATCAGCTGCCTCTTGCACGCCCCCTACTGGGGATATGCCCGCAGCCAAGGTACATGCCCCTGACCGGAATCGAACCTGGGACCTTTCAGTCCGCAGTCCAACGCTCTATCCACTGAGCCAAACCGGTCTCGGCAGGATTATTATTTTTTAAAATATATTTTGTTGATTTTTTACAGAGAGGGGGAGAGAGAGAAACATCGATGAGAGAGAAACATCCATCAGCCGCCTCCTGCACACCCCCTACCGGGGATGTGCCTGCAGCCAAGGTACATGCCCCTGACCGGAATCGAACCCGGGACCTTTCAGTCCACAGGCCGACGCTCTATCCACTGAGCCGCGCCGGTCAGGGCGAGTCTGCTCTCTAAAAAGCTCTCGGCAAAAGCAGCCTCTGCCTGCCGGTTGTGGCCGCCGTGCGGATGCAAATGTATCAGGAGCTGCCCATGGACGGC
Organism: Antrozous pallidus; assembly: GCA_027563665.1. Lineage (NCBI taxonomy): Eukaryota > Metazoa > Chordata > Mammalia > Chiroptera > Vespertilionidae > Antrozous > Antrozous pallidus. Next base: position 72,124,235 of record CM050523.1, read on the forward strand.
CAGCAGGCGGGCGGCAATGGGGCGGCCGGAGCAGAGGCAGTGGCACCTGTCGCTCAGGCACCCAGGACCGCAGAGCCCCGACCCCGAGACTCCGAGAGCCCGGGTAAACCCTGCTGGGCCATGGGAGGGGGCAGGGGAGGGGGAAGAGCCCAGCAGTGGGTTGTGTGACGTCACCTCTGTCCCTGCGTGGCCACCCCGGGGCCTGTGTCATCACACTCAGCATCAGGACTCAAGGGACCGCATCGTGGGGGCGGGGCCTCTGCCCGCTGTCCCCGGGGGAACCTGATGCTGGGCTGGGGCGGCCCCGCGAGGGTTTGCTCGTCGATGGAAACTCACCCAGGCGCCCTGGGTGAGAGTGCATTGGGGGAAGGGGGAACGGGGAAGCCATGCCCCCACCGCCCTCCCTGGGGTCCCTGGAGGCCTGGCCTCTGGGGGAGGGAACGTTCCTGCCACAGGAGTCTTCCCGCCCCCAGCGGACTCGCCCTCCTGTGACGAGCGGGCGGGGGAAACAAGGCGACTGGCTCTCTGGGCCGGACCCTGGCCTGCGGGGCTGCCAGCCCCCCTGATCCCCGTAGCCTTTGGTGGAGTCAGAAGGTGGAGCGTCAGGCCCTGGTGGAGGGGAAAGAGAGGCTCGGACTTTGGGGGGAAAATGCCCAGGAAGTGCTGAGAGGCCACAGCCAGACTCGTTTCCATGAAAACCAGACGCCCAGAGTCGGGGTACAGGGCGGTGGCCCCAGCTGTCGGGGCCGCGACGGGAAAGCTGAGTGGGAGGAGGTGAGCCGGGCGGACCGTGCGAACAGGGGACACGGGGACGGGGAGACGCGGGGAGACGCGGGGAGGCTGTCGGTGCGGCGGGCGGTGCCCCGTCCCCGGCTGGCCACCTCCTGCGAGACGCGGCGTTCCCGGGGTACCCGCCTGCGCCTGCTGCTGCGGCTTTGAGGACACGGGACCTCTGTGTCCTGAGGACGACCCCGAGGTGAGGAGCAGGGGGACCACAGGGTGCTGTTGCCATGGAGATGCTCACAGAGGTCGCGGGACGTGGGCACGGCCCCGTGTGGGTGCTGACGTTGAGACACGGCGGATGTGGGTCACGGAAACCACACGGAGCCCGGTCCACTCGGGGGCTTTCCGCTCTGGGGAGGGCCGCACCTCCACCACCGCCGACGTTCAGAGGTGTCCGCGCCCGAGAGCATGCACAGCGGAGGCAGGAGGGCTGCGGGTGGCATGGCCGCCCCACGGCTGCCACTTAGGGAAGCAAGGAAGTTCCCACAGAGAGGCTGAACGTGGGAAAAAGTCAGCCATCCACTCACTCATTCATTCATTCACTCATTCATTCATTCATCCATTCACTCACTCATTCATCCACTCATCCATCCACTCATCTATCCATCCATTCATCCATTCCTTCATTCCTTCATTCCTTCATCCATCCATCCATCCACCCATCCATCCATCCATTCACTCATCCATCCATTCATTCATTCCTTCATTCATCCATTCATTCATTCATCCACTCATCCACTCATCCATCCATCCATCCATCCATCCATCCATTCATTCATCCACGCACTCATTCACTCACTCACTCATTTACTTATCCATTCACTCATTAATCCATCCACTCATCCATTAATTAATTAATCCATTCATTCATCCACTCATCCATCCATTCATTCATTCATTCATCCACTCATCCATCCACTCATCCATCCATCCATCCATCCATCCACTCATCCATCCATTCATTCATCTACTCAGCCATCCATCCATCCATCCATTCATCCATTCATTCATTCATTCATTCATCCATACATTCGTCCACTCATCCATTCATCCACTCATCCATCCATCCATCCACACACTCATTCATTCACTCACTCACTCACTCACTCATTTACTTATCCATTCACTCACTCATCCATCCACTCATCCATTCATTCATCCATCCACTCATCCATCCATCCATCCATCCATCCATCCATTCATTCATCTACTCATCCATCCATCCATTCATTCATTCATTCATCCATACATTCGTCCACTCATCCATTCATCCACTCATCCATCCATCCATCCACACACTCATTCACTCACTCACTCACTCACTCACTCACTCACTCATTTACTTATCCATTCACTCACTCATCCATCCACTCATCCATTCATTCATCCATCCACTCATCCATCCATCCATCCATTCATCCATCCATTCATTCATTCATCCATACATTCACCACTCATCCATTCATCCACTCATCCATCCATCCATCCACACACTCATTCATTCATTCATTCATTCATTCATCCATACATTCATCCACTCATTCATCCACTCATTCATCCATCCATTCACTCATTCATTCACTCATCCATCCATCCATTCACTCATTCATTTATTCATCCACTCACCCATCCTTCCACACACTCATTCACTCATTCATTCATTCATTCATTCATTCATCCACTCACTCATTCATTGAGCCTTCAACAAAGCCTGATGAAGAGTTCAGTTTGTGCCGCTTCCTGGCAGATGCTGGCGGCTCCCAGAGGGGCAGGTGCTGCTGTTAGAAGGCCAGGGCCAGGGGGCCGGCCCCGAGCAGGAGCTCTGAGCTGGGACCCGAGGCTGCGGGGCCACTGGCCAGGAGGGGAGGGTCCTCGGCCCCCGCCCGTCCCCCAGGCTCCCCCAGCCTCCGGCTCAGGGTGTAGCCCGCTCCTCCTCCTGCCGTTCTGAGCTTTGCTGGTTCCTTTGGACTCAGTGGAAATGGGTCCAGTTGTTCTCCTAAGTTCTGGTCCTGCCCCCACCCCACCCCAGATCTGCCTTTGCTGGTGGCCCGGAGTGCTGATGGGCACAAAGAAATGCTGGGTGGCGGAGTGATTGGAAATGTGTGCATCTTCACTTTTTAAAAAATATATATATTTTATTGATTTTTTACAGAGAGGAAGGGAGAGGGATAGAGAGTCAGAAACATCAACGAGAGAGAGACATCGATCAGCTGCCTCCTGCACACCCCCCACTGGGGATGTGCCCGCAACCAAGGTACATGCCCTTGGCCGGAATCCAACCCAGGACCCTTCAGTCCGCAGGGGGACACTCTATCCACTGAGCCACACCGGTTTCGGCATGGGTCTTCACTTTTAAACCCAAAGGCAGCCCCGCCCCCCGGCCCCTGGGCACCAGTTACGAAGGAGGACGTTCCCCCATCGTGGGTATTAGGGGCTCGGGGTTGAGGGACGTGGCGCCCGGTGGCCACACCAGGGAGGGAACAGCAACCGTGGGGTGTGGCAGGCCAGTCACACGTGGACGCAGTGCTGCCTCTGGGGGTCCGAGGGCGGTGAGGATGGCTGTTGGACCGGGACCTCTTCCCGGGCGGTTACTGTGGGCAAGGTCTGAGGAGGTGTGGAGCCGGGGCCTCTGACACCCCGATGCTTGTCCGGGACGTCGCTGGGGAGGAAGACGGGCGGCTGGGCTAGGGGCCTCCAGTCGGGACGACTGCGCCAACGGCCTTGCGGGCGCCGAGCGGTCTCGCTCGGTTCGGTGCGGGGGCGCGGGGAGGGCAGCCGTGGAGGCGGCGCCCGGAGGACGCGGGGCTCGTGGGGACGGCGAGCAGAAACGGGTCGGTACACTCCGTGGTTAGAGGCCAGCCAGGCACGGCAGGGTCCGGGCTCGATTCCCATCAAGGGCGTGACCTCGGCTGCAGGTTCAGTCCCCAGTGCTGTCGGGGCTTGTGTGAGAGGCAGCCAATCGATGTATCTCCCCCACATCACTGTTCCTCCCCCTCTCTGTCCCCTCTCCCTCCTTCCCTCCCTCCCCCTCTCCCTCCTTCCCTCTCTCCCCCTCTTCCTCCCTCTCTCTCCCTCCCTCTCTCCCCCTCTCCCCCTCCCCTCCCGCTCCCTCTCCCTCCCTCCCTCCCTCCCTCCTTCCCTCCTTGCCTTTCTCCCTCCCTCTCTCTCTTTCCCTCTCCCTCTCTCCCTCTCTCCCTCTCTTCTCCTCTCCTTTCTCTCCCCCCCTCCGCTCTCTCTCCCCCTCCCTCCTCCCCTCCTCCCTCCCTCCCACTCTTTCTCTGAAGGTCACCGGGAACATGACCCCAGTCAGGCTGAGGACTGAGAGGAGACGGACCAGAGCCTCCTCCGAGGGAAGGAACGCAGGACTTGCGATCCACAGATGGGCTGAGCCGAGGCCGGGCTGCCCACCGGGCCGCGTGTGGGGCGGGGCGGGGAGGTGGGGGAGCCCCTCCCACGTAGGCCTCCCTCCCTCCCTCCCTCCTTCCCACGTAGGCCTCCATTGGAGGCTGGGTCAGAGGATGCAGGCCTGGAGGATCAGGAAGGAAGAACCCAGCCGGTGGCCGTGAAGACCGTTCAGATTACGGCCACTTTCCCCGGTCGGTGAGGCTCCGCGGTTGAGCGTCGACCTGTGACCCAGGAGGTCGGGGTTCGATTCTCATCAGGGCATGGGCTCCATCCCCCGTGGGGGGCGGGGCAGGGGGCAGCCGGCCCATGACTCCCTCATCGTGGATGTCTCTATCTCCCTCTCCCTTCTTCTCTGAGATCAGTACAGATATCCCATCTAATAAAAGAGTAATACACAGATTGACCATCACTCCAACACACAAGAGGGCTGCCCCGATGGGGTCAAAGATCCTGCCCCCATGTGGACACAAGATGGCCACCACAAGATGGCCAGCAGGGGAGGGCCGTTGGGAGGGACCAGGCCTGCAAGGGAGGATAGTTGGGGGCGATCAAGCCTGCAGGGGAGGGCAGTTGGGGGCGATCAAGCCTGCAGGAGAGGGCAGTTGGGGGTGACCAGGCCGGCAGAGGAGGGAAGCCTTGGGGCAAACAGGCTGGCAGGGGAGCAGTTAGACATCAATCAGGCTGGCAGGGGAGCAGTTAGACATCAATCAGGCTGGCCGGGGAGTGATTAGGGGGTGATAAGACTGGCAGGCAGAGGCGGTTAGGGGCAATCAGGGAGGCAGGCAGGTGAGCAGTTGGGAGCCAGCCGTCCTGGATTGTGAGAGGGATGTCTGACTCCCTGTTTAGGCCCGATCCCACCAGGATCGGGCAGTTGGTGGGGGGGTCCCAGATTGGAGAGGGTGCAGGCTGGGCTGAGGGAACACCCCCCTGTCCTCCCCCCTACCCCCCCTCCCCGTGCACGAATTAAATAAATAGATCATGGCCGCTTTGACCCCAGGCTGTAGGGCACTTCGCTCTGGGGCCTGGCCTGGGAGAGAGCCCATCGGCAGTTCCCTGCCTGGGTCACAGGCGGGGGTGCCGGTGCCGCTGCCTTTCTGTGTTCCGGGGGGGGGGGGGGGGGCGCGCTTTGCAGGGACCCACTTCCACCTCCTTCCCGACGTCCCGGATGGGACGTGAGAGGCAGCGCTGCGGTCTGGGGCCCATGTGCCAGGCGGCGCCCCCTTCGAGCCCCCCGGGGGGGCACTCGGCACTCGCTGTGCCCCGTCTTGCCACACACGTTCCCGTCCGCGAGGGCGAGCTGGGTGCGGCCCGGGGGGCACAGGCCCCGCCCGCCCCTCCTCCTCCGCGATCAGCAAGGCCTGTGCCATTCGGGGTGAAAGGGTGCCGGGGAAGAGGCGGAAGCTGAGCGGGAGCTTCCTCGGCCACACGGTGCGTTTTGGCCTCCGAGTCCCAGCGCCACCGGTGGGGTGACGGCGTCCGGCTCGCCCGGTGGGGGCGCTGGCCGGTGCAGCCGGCGGGGCCATCTCTGATGCTCTTTCCGTTCGCTCTAAAAGCGTCACCCTGTCACACGGCCCCCGCGCGGCCCCGCTCCGTCTCCCGCGGCCTCTGCTCGGCACCAGCTCGCCGTCCGTGCCGCGGCCCCGGTGGGAAAACAGTCCCGTTCTCTCCGTTATTCAGGCGTGTAGTGACCCCCCCGGCCCCCCCCCCCCCCCCCCGTTCCTTCGGAAAAAAGAACCGTGTTCGACGTACCCGGCGCCTTTAGAGCAGTTTCAACCTCAGACTCGAGGGGGACGTGTGCCTCCCCACTGCTCGCACCCTGGACGCCTGCGTGCCGGGGGGAGTATGGGGGGTAGTTGGGGGGCGTCGGAGCCCTGGCCGGGTGTGCTCGGCGGCCAGACGCCCTCGCTCCGGTGGAAAGGCTGAAGCTGCCCGTGTCCTGCCCGGTGGGTGGCAGGCGGCTCTGCAGGGTCCCCCCCACTCACGCCTCCGTCGCCGACCCCCCTCGGAGTGGCCGTGTCTCCCTGTGTCTGGAGGCCCCTGGTCCTGAGGGCCGGCTTCTCCTTCTCCAGGGGCCACGTCTGGGGCAGCAGGGGGCTGGCCGCCGTCCCCTGGATGCCGCTCCGCACCCCCTTGCCCTCCCCACCGCACCCCGTGTACCCTGGGCCGCCAGCCTCGCTGCTTCATCCCCTCCTGGCGGGAGCGGACGGCCCAGCCCTGCCCCGGTCCCCGGGCTGCTTACTGTCCGGGTCTGCAGAACCCGGCTCGCCCCCCGAGGTCCCGGGACATGGAGTCCAGCTCCGACGAGCAAAGCCGAGAACTGTGCTGAGGCCTGAGCTGCACCCCCCCCCCCCCGGCATCCCCCCTGCCCCCCATCGGCCGAGGGCAGGGCCTGCAGACTGGGATCGGGGCCTGTGGGTCACAGCCAGGACCGTCTCGCTATCCCTAAGGGTGGGGCGGCCCCAGGAGCACGGGGCTCGCTGTGCCTGCCCCCCCTCACCGAGAGGAGGACGAGGTGGGGAAGCGAGAGGGGACTGTGGGTGCTTCTGCCTCGTGTCCCAGGCCAGCACCCCGAGCTCGTTCCCCACTGTGGGTTTCCGTGGCGATGCCCGTGTCTACTGGACACGCGTGGGCGATGTCTGTGTCTACTGGACACGCGTGGGCGATGTCAGTGTCTACCGGACACGCGTGGGCGATGTCTGTGTCTACCGGACACACGTGGGACCGTGTCGCTGGGGGGGTGTCCACGCCGTACAGGGAAGCGAGGTCAGCACAGGACAGCTTGGCCCCGCGTGACCAGTGTCCCAGGGCCGGGGGTGTGGGGGGACGGAGGCGCCAGCTGCCCCGGGGCCTCGGGACTCCGAGAGAGCCCCACACGCGATCGAAAGCAGCTGTTCACTCGGTGCGGTCGGGCGGTGGCTGAAGCCGGTCCCAGGAGCAGGGGGGCCTGGGCTGGGGGGACGGGCGGGGCCTCCCTGAACTTTCATTGGCGCCGGGGGGGGGGGGGGAGGAGGGGGGGCGTGCGAGCCTGTGCCGGCCACTTTCACATCCTGGTGGCGGCCAGTTTCACTTCTGGGCCCTCCGCCCAGAGGACGATCTCGTGTGAGCCCGGGGGGCCCTGGACCCTCCCCACCGGCGCCCCCGCCCCCCATCCTGTGCGCCTGCACCCCGTGTCCCAGTCGCCAGTGCGTCCCCCCCTCGCCTGGTGGGGTTTCTGGGGTTTGACAGTTTCCATCCAGCCCGCCGCCAACATCATCAAAGACCCCAGGGGACGGCGTCCACCCCGGGGACCGAGTCGCCCGCTCCCCCCTGACGCCCACCTGGGGTGCGGGCCGCTGAGCCCCCCTGACACCCGCGGGGGGTGCGGGCCGCTGAGGCCGGAGGGGAGGCTGATGGGCGGCCCCTGCAGGGTGACTCAGCGCCCGGCTGTGGTTTTCAGCCTCTCACTCCCCCGGGGCCGGGGCCGGGCCGCCTGCTCGATGTGAAACCACCTGCCGGGCCAGCTGCTGCCGGAGCCGAGGGGTTTTTGAGGTGACTTTCTCCGCGGTGACGTCAGGGGGACTTCTCAGGCCCGGTGTGCACTCCGCTGGAGGGCAGCTCCTGGGCATTCAATCCGGAACCCCCCGCCCCCCCCCCCCACACACAGCCCGAGTGTCCACCCCACCAGGGCAGTCTTGTGTGTGTGGGGGGCTCCCCTGCCTGGGCTGGGGGTGCCCGTGTGCAGGCGGGTGGCGGCTGGAGCAGCAGCAGAGTGAGAACCACTTTTCACTGCACACGTCTGGGCTGGGTCTGTGTGCAGCATCCACCGCCTCCTGCTGCGTGAGGGGGGCGGGGACGGGGTTCACTTGGGGCGGGGTGGAGGCGGCATCCCCCCCCCCCCCCCCGTCGCTCAGACAGAGGTCCCATCTCGGGGGCCCGGGAGCCGCTCACGCCCGGTTCCGGGTTCGGGAACTGGAGGCCGGTGGTGATTTCGGCCGCACTCTCCTCCGGCAGCGGGGCCGTCCTGGGACAGACGGGGTGTCTGACGGAGCAGGTGGAGCGGTGACTGCAGGGACGGGGCCGCGGGAAGCTGGCCATGGGCACCCCCCGCCCTGTGGCCTGATGGGCAGCAAGCCCCTGGGCAGAGGCGGGCTTGGGCGGGCACGCAGGGCCGCAGGAGGGGCGGCGGGGGGCTGGGGGTGTGGGTTCCAGGACGCCCAGGCCTCACAGGACGGGGGCTGCGGGCAGCCAGCCTGGCAGGGCGGCTTCAGAGACGGGGCCGTGGAGAGCAACGATTTTGGCTGAAACCAGTTTTCTAAAAAAGCCGCCCTTGCCTGGCCCAGCAGTGGAGCGACGACCTCAGAAGCAGGAGGTCGGGGTTCGATTCCCGGTCGGGGCCCAGGCCCAGGCCAGGCCACAGGCTCGATCCCCAGTGCGGGGCGTGCAGGAGACCGCCGATCTGTGATTCTCTCTCATCGTCGCTGTTTCTCTCTCCCTCCCCCTTCCTCTCCGACGTCAGTAAGGACGTGTTTATTTTATTTTTTTTTTTTAATTTATTTTTTCTTTATTGTTCAGTTTATTAATCACATTGTTTCCCCTTTTTTATCCCCCTATATCTCCCCTCCACCCTGTACCTATCCCACCCTCCACCCTCACCTCCCCCTCCCCACTGTCCTCTCCCATTGTTGCAAGATTTTTGTCCAGTCTCTTGCTGCACTTCCCACACCCCTTTTCTCCCCAAGAATTGTCAGGCCATTCCCTCTTTATGTCCATGTTTCTGTTATAGTCACCAGTTTATCCTGTTCATCAGCCTATCAATTCACTTGATTTTTATGTTCATTTGTTGACAGATGTGTATTTGTTGTTCATAATTTGTATTAAGGATGTGTTTTAAAAGGGCGTCTGTCCCCGAGTCCGGGGCTCTGGTATCAGAGGAACGGGACCAGCCGGGGTGCGTGGCGTATCGAACCCCCGCTCTCACAGAGACTGAGGTTGGGGGTCAGCGGGAGCCGCACAGACACCCAGGGGCCTGGGCGTCTGGAGGGCACGGGGTGGTTTCCGTGGGAACGCCTCACTACCAGCTGGTTTCGGGCTGGTGGTGTCGGCTGTGCAGCCCGGGGCCGGCCTCTGCCTGCAGGTGCCCCGGGCCTGGCCCTGTGACCTCGGCCCCCGCCCTCAGCCCCTCAGGCCGACCCGGATGTGAACCTGGGGCCCTGTGACCTCGGCCCCCGCCCTCAGCCCCTCAGGCCGACCCAGATGTGAACCTGGGGCCCTGTGACCTCAGCCCCCGCCCTCAGCTCCTCAGGCCGACCTGGATGTGAACCTGGAGTTTGGAAGTGAGCGCTGTGGGTGGGGGAACCCGGGTCTACTCTGGGGTTCTGATTCGGGGGTCCTCTCGCCTCCTTAAAGGGCCGGCCGAGCGGGCGCGTGGGGTGGGGGTGAGGGGCTGACAGGCTGGGGGGAAGCCTCAGCCTCAGCCGTGTCCCGTTCGCCCCGTGAGACCGGCTGGCGGGAGGCGCCCCGCCCCTTCCGCGCGGTTTTCCGACGATGGCCTTGCGCCCCGAGGTGCGGGCTCCGGGCAGGTCTGGGTCCCGCTCTTGCTGCCGGGATGCAGCCTGAGTCTGACGAGGCCGGGCCGGGGGTCTGATGCGGGGGGACCCACCCCAGCATCGCCGGGTCACCAGGGACAGGAACAGAAACCTACAGTGATGCCCCCGCCCCCTTCAGAAAGGGCGGAAACGGAACCGGCAGTGCCGGACGGCGGTGAGGATAGTCCGCTCCCCGTGTGTCCGCTCCCCGTGTGTTTGGTCCCCGTGTGTTCGGTCCCCGTGTGTTCGGTCCCCGTGTGTTCGGTCCCCGTGTGTTCGGTCCCCGTGTGTCCGCTCCCCGTGTGTTCGCTCCCCGTGTGTCCGCTCCCCGTGTGTCCGCTCCCCGTGTGTTCTGGTCCCCGTGTGTTCGCTCCCCGTGTGTTCGCTCCCCGTGTGTTCGGTCCCGTGTGTTCGGTCCCCGTGTGTTTGGTCCCCGTGTGTTCGGTCCCTGTGTGTTCGGTCCCGTGTGTTCGCTCCCCGTGTGTTTGCTCCCCGTGTGTCCGGTCCCCGTGTGTCCGCTCCCCGTGTGTCCGCTCCCCGTGTGTTCGGTCCCGTGTGTTCGCTCCCCGTGTGTTCGGTCCCCGTGTGTCCGCTCCCCGTGTGTTCGGTCCCGTGTGTTCGCTCCCCGTGTGTTCGGTCCCCATGTGTTCGGTCCCCGTGTGTCCGCTCCCCGTGTGTCCGCTCCCCGTGTGTCCGCTCCCCGTGTGTTCGGTCCCGTGTGTTCGGTCCACGGAGGCCACGGAGAACAGGGCGTGGCTCTGAGGGGAGACAACCCAGCGACAGTGTGTCCCCAGCTTCCCAGTGGGACACAGCCGGGGTCAAACCGCCTCTGTGTGTCCAGTTCCCTCGTGTGCGTGTGCCCGCGGGTGTCCCCATCCGCACCGGCTTCCGGGAGGGGGGCTCGGCCAGTTCTGCCCTGACCTCAGCCACAGGGGGCACCGGACACGGCACTGTCTCCGCGTTCCCTGTCCCTTCGGTCACCTGGCGCCGTGGCGGAGGGCAGCCCTGCTCGGCATGGGGGTGCTCGCCATGGCTGTCCTGCGTTCTCGGCACTCACGGGGGGGTGGGGGGGGGAGGTGGCGAGGGGCGGTCTCCTGGGGACACTTCACTGAGTCCAGTAGAGGGCACTCAGGGAAGACACTGGAGCATTCTTTAAATCAGTGTCAGCTGAGTCCGAGGCGCCTGGCAGAGCCGCGTCTTGGAAACACATCCACCAAGAAGGCTGGGTGCATGATCAGTCCTGACTCTTAACTTTGCTCCAGGTGTTGGGGAGGGGACCTTGAAATGCGGATTCAGCCTAGCTCCGGGAATGAGGGAATGAGTGGGGCCTGGGCCCACTTAAGCTCCTTTGATCCTGGTTTTTTTTCAAGTGAAACCCCTTTGTATTTCTGTATAAATAAACACGCTGCTGTTGGGTTTGGATTCCTGTCTCTCCATCAGAGAGAACAGAGATTCTACCCGGCCCCAGCTTTATTTCTATTTCTGTGTCCTCTATTCTATTATTTCTCAATCCCCAGCCCCTCTACTCAGAAACTGGACCCCCTCTCTGTCCACGCTGGACGTGGAGAGGAGAGAAAACCCCCACAGCAGGTGGGCAGGCTCGGCCAGGCAGTGCCCGGACCGGGATGCGGTGCCCGGTCCCCTCGCTCTGCGGAGTCCCCGGCTCAGGCTGGGCCCAAGCAGCCCTTCCCAACAAGGCTCAGACCCGAATCGAACCCGAGCCGACGCACAGAGCCTGCGGCCTCCTGTGAGCTCCTCTTCCGGACCCAGTGGGCACCCCGCCCGCCCTGACGGGTCCTGACTGAGTGCTGGCCCCGGGCTCTGTACTGGCTCTCACCCCGTCTTCAGCGGGGGGGTGGGGGTGGGGTGGAGTGTGGGGGGTCCTGCACACGCGGGAGGTGCTGCCTCTCCTTCCAAGATAAGATGTTCCTGAGGTCCCGAGGGAGTCCCTGGATGGAGGCGTCACTGAGCGAAGGAGTGTGCTCTGAACGGGGGTCCCCACCCCATAAGGGGCCTGTGTGAGGGTCGCTGGGCTGGGAGGGTGACGAGTCATTTTGACGTCCAGTCTCAAAAGAGGGGGAAGCGCAGAGGTGAGGGTTTGAAAGCAGCTTCACCATCGGTGATCTAGGGACCCCTCACCCCTCCAAACTGTTCGGAATGCCGGAGCTTCTAAAATTCAAGAAGTTCCTTTTCACAAGAACCGATCCTCCAAGGTTTGGGGGAACGCGTGTATCTGTGTTCATCCTTGCTGGAATCCTTTTCACGTCCCGTGTGGTTCAGGGTTCCAGTTCAGGGTTCGGGATCTGGAGAAGGCCGCAGGCAAACGAACCAAGGCTCAGAAAAACATAAATCTGGAAAAACGAGGGGGGGGGCCAGGCGGACGCCCATCTCTAGTGGAAGGACTACCCTTTGCCTTGGCCTTGCCATGCCTTTTATTTAGGTCTTGGGAATGCACCCATTGCCCTTAGGCAGGAAATAAGCCGATGATCTGGTCAGGAAGGATTTACACGATTATCTGGTGGGGAAGTTGCCCCGGCCACCCTTGTCTCCATTAGACAGGGAGTGGTTAGCTCTGGCCTTTCAGGGTTTCAAGGTCGACTAAGCCTTTGGGATTCCTTGTCCACACCTTTCTGTTGGTGAGGTACTAGCTGGTTCCCGGCACAACCTCACCTGATTTTCCGAGGGAGGGGAAGGCAGAGAGAAGCACCGACGGCAGAGAAACACTTCGACGGGTAGCCTCCTGCCCGGGGAAGGCCTGCAACCGAGGCCCGTGCCCGGAATCGAACCCGGGACCCTTCAGTCCGCAGGCCGACGCTCTATCCACGGAGCCGAACTGGCCGGGGAGGAGATGAGCTTTGAGTTTCTTTCTTTTTTGGAAAAAATATACTTTTTTATTTTTTTTTTGCAGAGAGGAAGGGAGAGGGATAGAAAGTCAGAAACATGGATGAGAGAGAGACATCGATCAGCTGCCTCCTGCACACTCCCTACTGCGGATGTGCCCGCAGCCAAGGCACATGCTCTTGACCGGAATCGAACCTGGGACCCTTCAGTCCGCAGGCCGACGCTCTATCCGCTGAGCCACACCGGCTTCCGCTGAACTTTGAGTTTCTAATCCCGCGGAAAGGCAGGCCCCCGTGAGAGATGCTCTGTAAAGAGAGGGCACCCCAGGGCCCTCAGAACAAATGCGGACGAGCGTCTGTGCGAGACGGCCCTCGGCTCAGTTCATCCCGGAACCAGCGTCAACCCGCTCACCCGAGACCTGGAAACGCCGAGGGACCAGCACCCGGTGAATTCACCAGGAAGCCCCGGCGGCGGCTGTGAAATTTCCCTGGTTTCCCCTCAGGCGTTTGTCATAAAAACCACCAGAAAAAGAAGGTCGTGAGGCATCGCCTTCTGCCTCTCCCGCCTCCCGGTGGGTCCTGAGATGACGGAGGACGGGGACCCAGCAGGGAGAGACGGGAAGCGGTGCAAAGGGCCCGGGGCACCGAGCAGGAGGCACCCGGGATGGGGCGGGGGGTGCCGCTCCTTCGAGGCGCCGGCCGTCCCCTGTGGCCCTGTCGGGACCAGAGTCTGCGAGTCACAGGCGCGGCCCGGTGCGGCTCGGTGTGGCCCCCGGGACAGGCCCGCTCCCCGAATTTGCATGTTTTCTCGCTGGGGTTTCAGGTCGACTCTTTCATTCTTTCAAGGACAGAGGGAGTTCCTCCTCCTCTGACAGGAACTGTGCGGCCTCCCTGAGGGGTGCAGGTGCGCGCCCCCTGGAGGCCTGGCCCCTCGGGGCTGAGAGGAAATCCTGTGAATCGCTGCTTCCTATCAGATGCTGCAGCTCATTTGCATCTCTGAAGGGGGATGTGACTCAGGCCCTGCAGATCATCACGTTTTCTTTTCCTTTTTAAAAAATACTTCTTATTGACTTTTTTCACAGAGAGGAAGGGAGACGAGTTAGAAGCATTGATGGGAGAGAAACATCCATCAGCCGCCTCCTGCACACCCCCCACTGGGGATGTGCCCGCAACCAAGGTCCATGCCCTTGCCCGGAATCGAACCCGAGACCCTTCAGTCTGCAGGCCGACGCTCTATCCACTGAGCCACACCGGTTTCGGCCCAGCTGCCCCCTAAATTTGTGTTTCCTTCCTATTCTTTGGAGCGATCAGCCACAGGAGAGAGGATGCAGCCTCTGGTGGGACTGGGCAGGGCTGTGTGTGGGACTGCATGGGGGGCTGCGTGTGGGGCTGTGTGTGGGGCTGCGTGGGGGGCTGCGTGGGGGGCTGCGTGGGGGACTGCGTGGGGGGCTGTGTGTGGAGGGGGCTGGGTGCAAAGTTTAGTCCCCAGGGAGGCCAACTGCACCTGCAGGCTGGTTTTCTCTGTGCGAGTCCCTGCGATGCTGGAGGGGAAGGTGGTTGTGCTCTGCGTCTGCTGCCTCCCCCCACCCCCCCACCCCCACCTTAGGAACTGGCCTGCGCTGCTCTGAGAGGGAGAATTTAAACAGGAGAAAGTCGGCACACTGGGTGCCCTCGAGCCCAAGACAGAGGCGCAGCAGATTTCTGGCTCCCCAACTCCCCACCTTCCCACATGGGAGCTACGCACAGTGAATTAAGACCAAAGTGTCAGGCAGCAGGGACACTGGGGCTTGGTGTTCCCAGAACCTGGGAGGCCCCCCCCCACCCCCCCCACCTCCCAATTTCTGAAGCCGGGCCTCTCCGAGGGGATGATCAGCACATGTGGGCCACTGCATGACACGGTGCAGAGACCGCTGGTAAAATGAACCACATTCCCCTTAACAACGTCTCCCACGGGAGACATTCCATCCGTCCATCCACCCACCCACCCACTGAACCATCCATCCATCATCCATCCATTCATCCCTCCATCCATCATCCATCCATTCATCCATCCATCCATCCACCCATTCAGCCACCCACCCACCCAACCACTCACAGAACCATCCATCTATCCATCCATCTACACAACTACCCACTCAACCATCCATCCATCCACTCACCCACTGAACCATCCATCCATCCATCATCCATCCATTCATCCATCCATCCATCCATCCATCCACCCACCCACCCATTCAGCCACCCAACCACTCACTGAACCATCCATCCATCCATCCATCTACACAACTACCCACTCAACCATCCATCCATCCACTCACCCACTGAACCATCTATCCATCCAACCCCCACCCAATCACCTACTCAATCATCCATCCATCCACCCACCCACCCACCCATCCATCCACCCACCAACCCACCCATTCACCCACCCACCCCCTCTCTCATGGTTCAGCCACGCCCTCTTCCCTGCGTGTCTCGGCAGCCTTGGCCTTCTGCGTTGTCTCTGTTTTCATCGGGGGTGAGGGGTGAGCGGAGTCAGACTTTCCATGGTGACCCCCAGGAGGTGCTTGGCTGTGGAAGGGGCATTGGGTGCCCAGCCCTGCTCGGTGTTGTCCCACATGTCGCCCATAACCCCCTCGCCGGTTTACTTTTTTAATTATTATTTTTAAAACGTCTTTATTGATTTCAGAGAGGAAGGGAGAGGGAGAGGGAGAGAGAAACACCAAAGATGAGAGAGAAACATGGATTGGCTGCCTCTTGCACGTCCTCTACTGGGGATCGAGCCCACAACCCGGGCATGTGCCTTTGACGGGAATCGAACCTGGAACCCTTCGGTCCAGAGGCTGATGCGCTCCTCTCTGAGCCAAACCAGCCAGGGCCCTCCCAGGGGTGAGACGGGGATGTGTCGCTATCGATAAACAGGAAGGCGCCTGCCTCCTGGGCGTCCTCCAGCAGCGGTGCTGGCACATCCCTGTGCCCCGCATACACACTGCAGGGCGTGGCAGGGGGTGGTGTGGCAGAAAGTGGCTTGGCAGGGGGGGGTGTGATGGGGCGTGGCAGGGAGTGGCATGGCAGAGGATGGTGTGGCAGGGAGTGGTGTGGCAGAAAGTGGCTTGGCAGGGGGTGGTGTGACAGGGCGTGGCATGACAGGAAGTGGCTTGGCAGGGGGTGGTGTGGCAGGGCATGGCATGATAGGGAGTGGCTTGGCAGGGGGTGGTGTGACAGGGCGTGGTGTGGCAGAAAGTGGCTTGGCAGGGGGTGGTGTGGCAGAAAGTGGCTTGGCAGGGAGTGGTGTGGCAGAAAGTGGCTTGGCAGGGGGTGGTGTGACAGGGCGTGGCGTGGCAGAGGATGGTGTGGCAGGGGTGGCATGACCGTGTGGCAGGGCATGGGGTGTATGATATTAGTTTCATTTTCCTTGGCGGGCAGATTCTTCCCGCCACGTGCTCACTCAATTCTAGTTGTGTTGCTGAGCATTCTGTGTCATGCGTGGCAGGTCCCTGGCGGCTCAACGACACCGAGGATCCCGTGACCCGTGACCCGTGTCTACATGGGGACCTTGCTGGGCAGGTCCTGAAACGTGGGTCCCTTTCCCGAGGAAAAACCACACGGGCCTAGGACTTCCTGTCCCTTGGTGGGGGCCGTTGGTCCAATGGCTCCCCCAGCACCGGTCGAGGGACAGGCCGCCGTGTGGTGTGATTCAGAGGTTCACGGTCCCGGAGCCCGAACCCCGAGGCTGGAAGGCGGGCGAGGGGCTGAAAGAAGGGGTGTTCACCGGTACAGCCTCCGGCACTGGGGGCGCTCAGGCCTGGCGGGTTCCCCACAGGCTGTGGGGGACGGCCAGGCCCACGTGCCCCAGGCCCGGCCGTGGAAGGCCGGCTGGGGGTGCTCAGGCCCTGGCCGGCGGAGGTCAGTGGGGGGTCGGGGGGGGCAGCAGTGACCGGCCGTCATGCCGAGTCCCCATCAGCGCTGAAAGCTGGGGGGGTCGGGGGGGCACAGCACCTGCCCGCGAAGATGCGGAGACTGTGCGTGGGTCAGCGAGGGCAGCCCCGCCCCGCCCCCCAGTGGCTCCTGTGGCTGTCCGCCGGCATGGGCCTGGCCTCCGGGCAGACGGCCGGGTTCTCGTCTGTGGTGCGGTGCCGGCGTCCCCCCGGGGCCGTGGCACCAGCTCCGTGTGGCTGACCCACGCCGGAGTCAGATCTGTTCTGCCCGACTTCACTGGAGGAAGCTCCCTCCCTCCCCCCTCCCTCCCCCCTCCCTCCCTCCTCCCTCCCTCCTCCCTCCCTCCCCCTCCCTCCTCCCTCCCTCCTCCCTCCCTCCTCCCTCCTCCCTTCCTTCCTTCCTTTCCTCCTTCCCTCCCTTCCTTTTTCCTTCCTTCTCTCCTCCCTCCCTCTCTCCCTCCCTCCCTCTCTCCTCCCTCCCTCTCTCCCTCCCTCCCTCCCTCCTCCCTCCCTCCCTCCTCCCTCCCTCCCTCCCTTCCCTCCCCTCCCTCCCTCCCTCCCTTCCTCCTCCCTTCCTTCCTTCTTTCCTTTCCTCCTTCCCTCCCTTCCTTTGTCCTTCCTTCTTTCCCCCTCCCTCTCTCCTCCCTCCCTCTCTCCCTCCCTCCCTCCCTCTCTCCCTCCTTCCCTCCCTTCTTTCCTTCCCCCTCCCTCCCCCTCCCTCTCTCCCTCCGTCCTTCCCTCCCTTCCTTCCTTCCTTCCTTCCTTCCTTCCTTCCTTCCTTCCTTCCTTCCTTCCTTCCCTTCTCCCTTCCTTCCTTCCTTCCTTCCTTCCTTCCTTCCTTCCTTCCTCCTTCCCTTCCTCCCTTCCTCCCTCCTTCCCTTCCTTCCTTCTTCCTTCCCTCCCTCCCTCATAACCTTCCTTCCTTCCTTCCTTCCTTCCTTCCTTCCTTCCTCCGTTCCTTCCTCCCTTCCTCCTTCCTTTATCCTTCTTTCCACCCTTCCTTCCTTTATTCCCTCCCTTCCTTTTTCCTTCCTTTCTTCATCCCTTCCTTCTCTCCCTTCATCCTTCCTTCTTTCCTCCCTCCCCTTCCTCCCTCCCTCCCTCCCCTCCCTCCTCCCTCCCTCCCCTCCTTCCTCCCTCCCTCCCCTCCTCCCTCCTTCCTGTAGTAAATATGAACCAGGCTTTTTTTATTTTTCTATCTTTGGGATTTTCCTGGGTTCTCTCCTTCTCAGTGTCCTTTTCTCCTTTGTATATCCCCAAAGTAGCACTCATTTCTAAAAAATCCCACAGCTAGATCTCAGTCATCTTCCCTGACAGCTACACACATGCACATGTATGCACACCACATATATGCATGCACACGTCTGCATATATGTATCTGCATGTGTGTCTATGTATGCATGTGTATATATATTATGTATGTGTCTGTATGCCTGTATGTATATGCGTGCATGTGGATATATGTGTATATATTATGTATGTGTCTGTATGCCTGTATGTATATATATATGTGTGTGGATATATGTGTGGATATGTGTGTATATATTATGTATGTGTCTGTATGCCTGTATGTATATGTGTGTATGTGGATATATGTGTGGATATGTGTGTATATATTATGTATGTGTCTGTATGCCTGTATGTATGTGTGTGTATGTGGATATATGTGTGGATATGTGTGTATGCAGACATGTGTATATATCCAGTTGGCCCATAGAAACGACCCACAGTGGCAGCTTCTCCGTGGCCTCCCTTTCCGGTCAGCCTCGGAGCCCCCGGGCCTCACTCGGGGACCTCCCCAATCGCCATCCCTCCCTGCACCCGTCTCCCCGAGCCGTTCTTATCTTCTGGGTGGTGTTTGCTGTCTTCCTCCTCGCTCTCTGACCCCGCCCCCGGAGATAACCGATCAGAGCCTCGTGGGCGTTTCGGGGGAAGAGACGCGCTTATCGCTGCTCGAAGGCGTGATCTGATCTCGCTTGTTCTCGAGAACCGTGTCAGCTGTGCGGAGGTGGGGGCAGACGTTTCTTGGGGCTCTGTGGTCATGTTTCCTAGGCGGGCGCCCGGCCCAGCGCAGAAGCACCTTGAACTTTCAAGAATCAGCCTCCCCAGTTCCTGGAGGTCTCCGCGGCTGGGACGCAGCCTTCCTTCGGAGCAGACGCGGTGCAGACGCGGTGCACGCACGGACCTCGGCGGGCACTGCGAGCTGTCGGGGGCCGGCCCCCAGGGAAGGCACCTGAGCATTCTTTAAATCAGTGTCAGCTCCAGTCACGGGGATGGTCCAGAGATGGGGGACACTGACAACACCTTGCCATGATAGCAGTCGGCAGCTGTGCGTGGCTGCAGGCGGCCCAGGACCAAACCAGAGAGGATGGATCTTGCATGGCCACGATGTGTCCACATTTGGATACCATTGCTGACATGGACACATAAGGAACTATTTGACATTGAAACGGGGACTCGAACATTTTCTGTCCTTATACGTTTGTTTCTAGTATGCAGAGGCAAGATATTTTTGAAGAAAAGAAACAGGGGAGAGGGATTGATATAGAGGCAGGGAGGCATTGAACAGGCTGTCAAGCTACAGCGGGAAGGCTGGGGAGGGTGGGGGGCGGATGCTGGGGGAGATCAACCGAAGGACTTGTATGCATGCGTATGAGCATAACCAATGAATGAAAGACACTGGGGCGGGGAGAGGGGCGGGTGGGGACATGTGCTGGGGGGTAAGGGAGGCTGGGGGGAGGATATTGGGGGGTAAAAAAGGAAAACATATGTACTACTATTAAATATAAGTTATATTGTAAATAAAAGACATAAAAAATGTAGAAAAAAAATTTGGCTCTCAAAAGAAATTAAAAAAAAAAATCAGTGTCAGCTGAGTCCGAGGCTCGAGGCAGAGCCGTGTCTTAGAAACACACCCACCAAGAAGGCTGGATGCATGATCAGTCCTGACTCTTAACTTTGCTCCAGGTGTCGGGGGGGAGGGCCTTGAAACGTAGGTTCAGCCGAGCCCCGGGAATGAGGGAATGAGTGGGGCCTGGGCCCACTTAAGCTCCTTTGATCCAAAGTTTTTTCAGGAGAAACCCCTTTGTATCCTATATAATAAAAAAGAAACATGCAAATTTGACTGTACCTTAGCTCCTGATTGGCTATGCTACCAGCCAATCAGGAGCAGGGGCAGGGCCAAGTGGCAGGAGCGCCAGGCCCCGGGCGTGGAGATGAGGCGGTGGTGGCAGCAGCAGGGAACGCCCAGCCCCCGGGCGCTGTGAGTGGACATGGCGTTGAGCGCCCAGCCCCCGGGGCCGGGTGGTCGCAGGCAGCCGGGGCTGAGCTGAGCAGGGCAATGGCAGGCTGGGGGTGAGCCGTCAGTTGGACATCCCCTGAGGGCTCCCAGTATGTGCGAGGGGGGCAGGTTGAGTTGAGGGAACCACCCACCCCCAGTGCACAAATTTCGTGCCCCGGGCCCCTAGTTTGGGTATAAACAAACACGCTGCTGCCGGGTTTGGATCCTGTCTCTCCATCAGAGAGAACAGAGATTCCACCCGGCCCCAGCTTTTTATTTCCACGTCTGTGTCGTCTATTCTTTTATTTCTCAACCCCCAGCTCCTCTACTCAGTGACTGGACCCACTCTCTCTCCACGCTGGACGTGGAAAAGAGAGAACCCCCACAGACGAGGAGGAGGCCGGAGATTTGTCTGGCGTCTCAGCGTGGACGGGATGTCTGACGAGGCGCACTCTGAAAACAAAGATGACGGCTGCGGTGCAGGCCCCGGATGTCACGCCAACGTCACACCAAAGGCGGTGCACCGTCTCCCCCTTTGTAACGGGCGAATCGGCCTCGAAGGCAGGAGGAGCCGAGCCGCGCGGAGCCGAGGCGTGGTGAGTCCCCGGGGCCTCTCCCGCTCACCATATTCCTCGATAATCATTAACGAGCGCCGGAGACGGTTTAATGGGACAGCGTGGTGCGGAGCTAAACACCCACGAGGAAGCGCCTCTTACGGCGGCTTCTCGACTTTTCCTGAAACGAAAACGCTAAACTCATGAAAACCCCAGGTGCTTGGGAAACAGTCTGCTCCGAAGCGGATTTCTAATAGACGGCACGCCTCGAGCCAGGAGCTGCTTTCCGGGGGCCGGGTCGGGACGCCGTGGGAGGGGGTGCTATGGCGGGCACACGCCTCCTCCTCCTCGCCGGAGACCCCGTGGGGCAGTGCCGTCACGCCAGGCAGGGCTCGGGGCCAGGGTGAGTGTTTCTCGAGAGCGCTGGCCAACATGTCTGAAAGGCCGGTCGCTCTTCGTCACTGCTCTGTGGCTCCCATCGCCTCTGGAGGGAATTTCTACTTTTTTGCGAGGACCCTGGGAATCCCACCATGTTCCGGCTTCCACCTATGTGGGAGGGACCAGGTCTGCAAGGGAGGGCAGTTGGGGGTGACCAGGCCGGCAGAGGAGGGCAGTTGTGGGTGATCAGGCCAGCAGAGGAGGGAAGTTGGGGGCAAACAGGCTGGCAGGGGAGCAGTTAGACATCAATTAAGCTGGCAGGGGAGTGGTTAGCAGGGGGTGATCAGGCTGGCAGGCAGAAGCGGTTAGAGGCAATCAGGGAGGCAGGCAGGTGAGCAGTTTGGAGCCAGCATCCCTGGATTGTGAGAAGGATGTCCGACTGCCCGTTTAGGCCCAATCCCAGTAGGGGTCCCAGATTGGAGCGGGTGCAGACTGGGCTGAGGGAACCCCCCCCCCCCGCCCCGTGCACGAATTTCATGCACTGGGCCTCTAGCATATCTATATTTGCCCTAACCAGTTTGGCTCAGTGCACAGAGCGTTGGCCTGCAGACTGAAAGGTCCCAGGTTCGATTCTGCTCAAGGGCATGTACCTTGGCTGCGGGCACATCCCCAGTAGTGGGTGTGCAGGAGGCAGCTAACCAATGTTTCTCTCTCATGGATGTTTCTAACTCTCTATCCCTCTCCCTTTCTCTCTGTAAAAAAAAAAAAAAATCAATAAAATATATTAAAAAAATTAAAAAATATATATTTTTTTTCATTGATTTCAGAGAGAAAGGGAGCGGGAGAGATAGACACTTCGACAATGATATAATTGTGGATCAGCTGCCTCCTGCACGCCCCGCACTGGGGATGGAGCCTGTGACCCTGGGCATTTACCTTGACTGGGAATCGAACTGTGGCTTTCTGGGTCCTACGTCAACGCTCACGCACCGAGCCATGCCGGTCGGGCTGCCTTTATTTCTATTTTTTGAATCGGCCGTGCTTCTTCTTGCTCCCTACGTGTTTGTACTATGGATTCCTTCTAGAATGTTCCGACCCCAAAGTGTCATGAGCCTCTTCCTCCTCCCCATCGAGGTCCTTGCAGTCCTTTCCAACGTGCTTGAGAGTTTGACCCAGGCCCTCGTCCATCCGTGGTCTCCTTAGGGCACAGCTCTCGCTGCAGTGTTTTCGCTTTTGTTTCCTTGATGATTATCGGTCTCCTTTCGGGGACATGGCAGGCTCCGCAGGAGGGCCGGGCCCTTCTGCGTCCTCGGTGCCGACGGACCGGAACCTCCGTCCGGCGCGGGGAAGGGGCGTTGGCGCTCGGGCTGCCCTCGAATGGCGCCAGAGACCGGGCCTGCGCAGCTGGGAGACCCGCTCGGTGTTTAAATAAGTTGTCCGTGGGCAGCTGTGCGACCTTGAAGAGACGCAGATAAAAGTGTGTGGGCAGGAAGTGGGCAACAGGTCCTCCTGCTTGTTTGGCTGATGTGTGAATCCGAGAGAGAGAGAAACGGTGACGCGTGGAAATGGAGAGGCTGATAACGGCGAGGGGCCCCAGCATTCGTGTTCGGAAATAGAGGCTGATTTTCTGAAAGCTTTTGTTTTATTTTTTTAAGTTGCATTCTCTCTTTCTCTCTCTCTCTCTCTCTCTCTCTCTCTCTCTCTCTCAGGCCCAATTTAGTCTCTTCCTAGATTTGGAGGTGTTCATAAAATGCTTGTGAAATGCTTATTTGAGAGTCCAGCTTTTCTAGTTTTCTTGCTTTTTATTTCTCACTCGAGGCCCGGTGCACGAAATTTGCGCACAGGGGCGGGGGCGTGTCCCTTAGCCCAGCCTGCACCCTCTCCAATCTGGGACCCCTCAAGGGATGTCCAACTGCCCTTTTAGGCCTGATCCTGGTAGGGCCTAAATGGGCAGTTGGACATCCTTCTCACAATCCAGGACTGCTGGCTCCAAACGGCTCACCTGCCTACCTCCCTGATTGCCCCTAACCGCTTCTGTCTGCCAGCCTGATCACCCCTAACCACTACCCTGCCAGCCTAATTGATGTCTAACTGCTCCCCTGCCAGCCTGTTTGCCCCCAACTTCCCTCCTTTGTCAGCCTGGTCACCTCTAACTGCCCTCCCCTGCAGGCTTGATCGCCCCTAACTGCCCTCCCTTGCAGGGCCTAGAACCTCCCAATGGCCCTCCCCTGCTGGCCATCTTGTGGTGCCCATCTTGTGTCCACATGGGGGCAGGATCTTTGACCACAGGGGGGCAGCCCTCTTGTGTGTTGGAATGATGGTCAATCTGCAAATGACTCTCTTATGAGATGGGACAGTTCACGCGGAATCACGGTCTCCCACCATCGTGAGTGAATGGCTCGTTTATGACGTGACAGGATGGCTCTGTTTCGCCCTCTCTCCTCTCTCCTGAGGTGCAGAGTCACCCCAGGCTCCTCCAGCGCCCCTGCCCACCTCCCTTTCCGCCCTGCAGCTCCCGGGGCCCAGGGTTCGTCTGACGAGGTGTGGGTGGGGTTCAGCAGGAGGGAACTCACCCGCTTTCTGGAGGGACGGTCTTCAGGGAGACGTCTGTCCTAGATGTTCTGGTGAAAGGATATATATTTTTTTATTTCATTTTTATTTTTTAAAAATATATTTTATTAATTTTTTTATAGAGCGTAAGGGAAAGGGATAGGAAGTCAGAAACATCGATGAGAGAGAGACATCGATCAGCTGCCTCCCGCATACCCCCCACTGGGGATGTGCCCGCAGCCAAGGTCCATGCCCCTGACCGGAATCGCACCCGGGACCCTTCAGTCCGCAGGCCGACGCTCTATCCACTGAGCCAAACCGGTCTCGGCGGCTATATATATATATATATATATATATATTAAAATATATTTTATTGATTTTTTTTTTACAGAGAGGAATGAAATATAGTAGCATTCATCTTGGGTAAACTGCTAACACTTGATGCTGCTATTCTGCTGAAAACAAAAGGGTAGTTAGTTCAGCTTCCTGCTCGAGACCTTGAAGCTCAGGTGTATCTCTTTGTAGGACCATAAAGGAGGGACTCGGCGACGCCAGGAGTTGAGCCGGACTGTTGGCTTTCGTGAGATAGGACTACGCTCCCACGTCTGCAAGAGACGTGGTCAGAGACAAGGAGCAGGGAACAGAGTCAATCATAGTCCTCGGTAAGTTCCCTGTCCCAGATACGACCCTGAGAGCTGTTCTCGGAATTTAAAACAATGAAAGCTCACAGTGAAGACCCGATAAAAGGACTGTCCGCACCCGGGATGGGGCGGTCGTGTTTGCCTGTGGTGCCCTCCGACCGTCCTGGCCAGTTTTTCAATAAATCCTTGCTTGCTTATTACCAACTTAACCGTCTCTCCGTGGCCATTTGCAACTGGCTGTGGAAGTCGCCCCACAACAAGGAAGGGAGAGGGATAGAGAGTCAGAAACATCGATGAGAGAGAAACATCCCTCAGCTGCCTCCCACACCCCCCCCCCCCCCACCGGAGACGTGCCTGCAACCCAGGTACATGGTTCGACCGGAATCGAACCTGGGACCCCTCAGTCCGCAGGCCAGCGCTCTATCCAATGGGCCACACCGGTGAGAGCTGTTTTTGCATATTTCTACCTGTGGGAGCGCCCCTTTCCCTCCTCTGTCTAAACCAGGGCCTCATGCACACCCCGAAGCCCGGCGTTTGGTCTGGAAGGTCCGGAGTGCAGGTGTGGTCCCCCAGCCCGGCAAGGAGGGGCGGGACTGGGGGAGGGTTCACCTTGGCACCTGCCAGTCACAGGGCCACCAGCAATCAAAAGCAGGAGGAGGAGGAGGAGGAGGAGGAGGAGGAGGGAGAGCCGGTCGCAGCCCCATCGTCCTCCCCTGGCTTAGGCCCACGGTGAGGACAGCAGTGCCCCCTCAGCACGCTCTCGGGGACTTGGAAAACCCCGCCTGCTCACACCGTCTGTGTCCCTGCAGGTGTGAGCTACTACGTCACACCTGCATGTGAGTGTCACCTGTGTCCTGCGCGCGCTGCATCAGCGTCTCCGCAGGCCGGGGTCAATGTCTCCGGCCCCAGGTCACGCGCACTCAGGCCCACCCATGCAGGGGGGGTGCAAGGGGGAGGGGCAGGCATCGGTTTCAGGAAGTCACTCTGCACCCAGTTATGGTTCTGAAATTTTCAAAAGACGGTTTCCGATTTCAAAACGTTGAGCAACCCCCTGGTTCCCACTGTGGATACTGTGTCAGGAAGAGAAGCCGGTGAAGCAACAGACAGTGGGGGAGTCTCCCCCTCGAGGACGGGCCCTCTGCCCAGCAGGGATGGGGTGGGAGGCGGGGTAGGAGGAGGGTGGAGGGCGGGAGTGGGGTGGGTGGGGGCCGGAAATGGCTGGGGACCAGGGAGTGAGCCCGAGGCGGGGGCGGGGGTGGGCTTTGGTGCCTGTCCCTCCTCTGCCGGCTGATTGACCCGGGCTGACCTTGGGGAGCTTCCCTCGTGCTGTTGGGGTGACGTAGGGGGACGTGAAAAGGCAGACAGTGTGAGCCCGGGCTGGAGCCACGGAGCCACCGAAGCGACCACAGGTGTTTCCGAGAGGAGCAGGCTGTTCCCACCCTTTCGCCCTCTGCCCTCCCGGCTGTGGGTCAGCCTGGACTGGGGGTCACTGCCTGCAGGTCAGCCCGGGACTGGGGGTCACTGCCTGCAGGTCAGCCCGGGACTGGGGGTCACTGCCTGCAGGTCAGCCCGGAGCTGGGGGATCACTGCCTGCAGGTCAGCCCGGAGCTGGGGGTCACTGCCCGCAGGTCAGCCCGGAGCTGTGGGTCACTGCCTGCAGGTCAGCCTGGAACTAGGGGGTCAGTGCCTGCAGGTCAGCCTGGAACTGGGGGTCACTGCCTGCAGGTCAGCCTGGACTGGGGGTCACTGCCTGCAGGTCAGCCTGGACTGGGAGTCACTGCCTGCAGGTCAGCCCAGAGCTGGGGGTCACTGCCTGCAGGTCAGCCTGGAACTAGGGGGTCACTGCCCGCAGGTCAGCCTGGAACTAGGGGGTCAGTGCCTGCAGGTCAGCCTGGACTGGGGGGTCACTGCACCCAGGTCAGCCTGGAGCTGGGGACTGGTCACTGCCTGCAGGTCAGCCCGGAGCTGGGGGTCAGTGCACCCAGGTCAGCCCGGAGCTGGGGACTGGTCACTGCCTGCAGGTCAGCCCTGATCTGGGGGGTCACTGCGCACAGGTCACCCCGGAGCTGGTCAATGCTCATTGCCCACAGGTCAGCCCGGAGCTGGGGGTGGGGGTCTCTACCCCCAAGTCAGCCTTGAGCTGGTGAATGGTCACCTCCTATAGGTCAGCCCGGAGCTGGTGACTGGTTACTGCCCTCAGGTCTGCCCAGAGCTGGGGGCCACTGCTCTTAGGTCTGCCTAGAGCTGGGGGGGAGGGGGGTGAATGGGACAGGTGCCCTGGGTCTGGCCTGGGTGCTGGGGGTGCTAAGGGAGATCTGGTGGGTGGGTTGGGACAGGAGTCTTGGGCTGGGTGCTGGGGGGTCCTGGAGGGCTGATGGGACCAGGATCCTGGGTGCTGGGGGGTCCTGGAGGGCTGATGGGACCAGGATCCTGGGTGCTGGGGGGTGCTAGGAGTGCTGGGGGGTGGATGGGACAGGAGCCTGGGTGCTGGGAGGTCCTGGGGGGTGGATGGGACAGGAGCCTGGGTGCTGGGGTGCTGGAGGGTGCTAGGGGGTGGATGGGACAGGAGCCTGGGTGCTGGGGTGCTGGAGGGTACTGGGGGGTGGATGGGACAGAGCCTGGGTGCTGGGGTGCTGGAGGGTGCTGGGGGGTGGATGGGACAGGAGCCTGGGTGCTGGGGGGTGCTGGGGGGTGGATGGGACAGGAGCCTGGGTGCTGGGGTGCTGGAGGGTGCTGGGGGGTGGATGGGACAGAGCCTGGGTGCTGGGGTGCTGGAGGGTGCTGGGGGGTGGATGGGACAGGAGCCTGGGTGCTGGGGGGTGCTGGGGGGTGGATGGGACAGGAGCCTGGGTGCTGGGGTGCTGGAGGGTGCTGGGGGCAGAGAGGACAAGGGTCCTGGGAGCCCTGGGCCTGGTCTGGGTGCTGGGCGGAGGGGACAGGAGCGGCGGTCCAGTTTCTGCCCTGTGGCGTCTCCCTGTGGTTGGCTGTGACTGTGCGGTGCTGGCTGGCGGGGGCGGGGGTGGGGGGGGTGGCGGGGGAACAGCATGTAGCTCATCCGTTTCCCACCAGCTGTTTGCCGCACACAGGCTGCTGGCGATGGTGAGGTTTCACAGCCTCCCACGCCTCTGCTCTGTGTGGGCCCCGCGCTGACCTGCTTTATCTCACTCTGCGTTTAAGGGGGACAGTGCATTTCACTCTGCGTTTAAGGGGGGACAGTGCATTTCACTCTGCGTTTAAGGGGGACAGTGCATTTCACTCTGCGTTTAAGGGGGGACAGTGCATTTCACTCTGCATTTAAGGGGGACAGTGCATTTCACTCTGCGTTTAAGGGGGACAGTGCATTTCACTCTGCGTTTAAGGGAGACAGTGCATTTCACTCTGCATTTAAGGGGGACAGTGCATTTCACTCTGTGTTTAAGGGGGACAGTGCATTTCACTCTGCGTTTAAGGGAGACAGTGCATTTCACTCTGCATTTAAGGGGGACAGTGCATTTCACTCTGCGTTTAAGGGGGACAGTGCATTTCACTCTGCGTTTAAGGGGGACAGTGCATTTCACTCTGCATTTAAGGGGGACAGTGTATTTCACTCTGTGTTTAAGGGGGACAGTGCATTTCACCCTGCATTTAAGGGGGACAGTGCATTTCATTCTGTGTTTAAGGGGGACAGTGCATTTCACCCTGCATTTAAGGGGGACAGTGCATTTCACCCTGCATTTAAGGGGGACAGTGCATTTCACCCTGCGTTTAAGGAGGACAGTGCATTTAAGGGGGACTGTGCATTTCACTCTGCATTTAAGGGGGACAGTGCATTTCACTCTGCATTTAAGGGGGACAGTGCATTTCACTCTGCATTTAAGGGGGACAGTGCATTTCACCCTGCATTTAAGGGGGACAGCATTTCAATCTGCATTTTAGGGGGGACAGTGCATTTCACCCTGCATTTAAGGGGGACAGTGCATTTCACCCTGCATTTATGGGGGACAGTGCATTTCACCCTGCGTTTAAGGAGGACAGTGCATTTAAGGGGGACAGTGCATTTCACTCTGCATTTAAGGGGGACAGTGCATTTCACTCTGCATTTAAGGGGGACAGTGCATTTCACCCTGCATTTAAGGGGGACAGCATTTCAAACTGCATTTAAGGGGGGACAGTGCATTTCACCCTGCATTTAAGGGGGACAGTGCATTTCACCCTGCATTTAAGGGGGACAGTGCATTTTACCCTGCGTTTAAGGAGGACAGTGCATTTAAGGGGGACAGTGCATTTCACTCTGCATTTAAGGGGGACAGTGCATTTCACTCTGCATTTAAGGGGGACAGTGCATTTCACTCTGCGTTTAAGGGGGACAGTGCATTTCACCCTGCGTTTTGGGGGGCAGCGGCATTCTCCGTGTCTGGGTGCCAGTCAAGCGGGCCCGGCGCTGAGGGCAGAACTATTCCGTCCCTCTCGGTACCCGGAACTCTTTTTGTTTTGTTCGATACACAGCCTGGCTACGGCTGCAGCGAGGAAATGGGTTGATTTCTCCAAAACCAAACTCCTTTCCTGTTTATTAGCCTCAAAAAAAGTCCCCCCGTCACCGCTCGGGGCCCTGGCTTCCCTGCGGGCGGCGTGGGCTCCGTGCATCTTTCCTGTTCCTTCTTTTAAGCCTCACCCGAGGGTGTCTTTTCATTAATTTTTAGAGAGAGTGGAAGGGAGAGAGAGAGGAGAGAGGGAGAAGGAGAGGGTAAGAGAGAGGGAGAGGGGGAGAGAGAGAGGGAGAGAGAGAAAGGGGGAGGAGAGAGGGGGAGAGAAAGGGAGGGAGAGAGAGTGGGGAGGGGGAGAGAGGAGGAGAGAGAGGGAGATGAAGAGAAAGGGAGGGAGGAGGGAGGGAGAGAGAGAGAGAGAGAAAGAGAGAGAGAAAGAGCGGGAGAGAGAGAAAGGGGGAGGAGAGAGAGGGAGAGAAAGGGAGGGAGAGAGAGTGGGGAGGGGGAGAGAGGAGGAGAGAGAGGGAGATGAAGAGAAAGGGAGGGAGGAGGGAGGGAGAGAGAGAGAGAGAAAGAGAGAGAGAGAGAGAAAGAGCGGGAGAGAGAGAAAGGGGGAGGAGAGAGGGGGAGAGAAAGGGAGGGAGAGAGAGGGGAGGGGGAGAGAGGGGGAGAGAGAGGGAGATGAAGAGAAAGGGAGGGAGGAGGGAGAGAGAGAGAGAGAGAGAGAGAAAGGGGGGGAGAGAGGGGGAGAGAAAGGGAGGGAGAGAGAGGGGAGGGGGAGAGAGGGGGAGAGAGAGGGAGATGAAGAGAAAGGGAGGGAGGGGGGAGAGCGAGAGAGAGAGATGGATATAAGAGAGACACATTGCTTTATTGCCTCCCACCTGAGCCTGACCTGGCCGGGGTCAAGCTTGCAACCAAAATCCGTGCCCTTGACGGGGAATCAGACCCTCGACCCTCCCGACCGCCATGGGCTGATGCTCTAACCACTGAGCAAACGGCCAGAACTCCACTTCTCTCACCCGCTGCTCGCTCCGCATACTGTGCCAGAGTGCAGCCGTGACGTCTCCAGGCTGCGACCGAAAACCGGTGTCAGTATTGGGAGCCACACGAACACGACAAGAGGGGCCGGGAGAGGGGGAACCGGGTGCGGGCACTGGCCGGGCCGCGTAGGAGCGAGGCGGCCTGAACCGGCTCCCGGGGGGTCACTCCTGCTGGGAGGCCCCCGGCCGCATGGCTCGATGTGAGTGCGTGACTTTCAGAACCTCTCTGTATTTTTAAAAACATATTTTATTGATATTTCACAGAGAGGAAGGGAGAGGGATAGAGAGTCAGAAACATCGATGGGAGAGAAACATTCATCAGCCGCCTCCTGCACACCCCCCACTGGGGACGTGCCCGCAGCCACAATACATGCCTTTGACCAGAATCGAACCCGGGACCTTTCAGTCCACAGGCCGACGCCCCTGTCCACGGAGCCACACCGGCTTCGGCTCTCTCTGTGTCTTTAAGGAGACTGTGTGGGTTTGGTGCTTGGTTTCGGCTCTCTCTGTATCTCCGAGGAGACCGTGCGGGTCTGGGGCCCGGCTCCGGCAGAGGAACGGCACGTGGCTTTCCCGGGCGCGTCCCCGCCGGTGGTCCCCGTGCTGGGATCACACGGGCGGGCGTGGAGACTCGGGCACCGTCTTTGGCACGGGGCCTCCGGCGGGGGCAGCAGGCGAGGGCCAGACCGAAGGGCGGAAACCGGGCCTGACCTCGTCAACATCGGGGACTGACGGGCCCCTAAAGCGTGGCTCCCCGGACGCCTGCGCCTGAGGTCAGGAATGTGCTCGTTCGGAAAGGACCCGGCACCCCTGTGTGCGGGAGACAGAACCGCAGCACCGTCTCCCCGAAGGAACGGGGCGGGGGAGGCGCCGGAGGGAGGGGGGTTCGCTGCCTGGGAACCCTGTGGCCCGGCCCCCCCGGCGGGACCCCACGTTCAGGAAACCGAGGGCCTTGGTCATGCCGTGTTGATGAGGGGCTGCTTTACACTCTGGTTTCGGTGCCCACGCGTGTCCGGCTGGACACGGCGCGTGTGTGTGAAGCGTGGCATCTCAACCCATCACGGCGGCCGGTGGCCGGTGGACGGCGCTCCGTGAACAGACCGGGTCTCTCTCGCTGAGGCGCGTGGTGCGGGCCGCGGGGGCTGGGCGGCTGCTCCCCGTCACCCCGGACCCACGCACCTCATGTCTCGCTGTCTCCCGTCCCAGCGGCCCCTGGCTTCCTGCAATCTCATGGTTACCCCCAGGTCACCTCATGGGCCAGGCCTTCGAGGGGGTTCTGGAGACCATGTCCGTGTCCCAGAGGAAAGAGGAAGAGGCTGGAGGTGCCCCTCCCTGCCCTTCTGCCTTTCTGCGACAGCCTTTTGGGGTCCGCCTCCCACCTACACAGCCCTCCTGCCCGTCCTGGCGGGCGTGGGAGCCCCTGAGAGGCCGGAGCATTGTCTTCAGCTGGGAGAAAGGGAGCGGGGAGGGAGTCTCTAAAAGGGACACTAATCCTACCCCTGCGGGCCTCACCCTCCTGACATCCTGACCTCCTGACCCCATTAAGGCCTCATCTTCAAATACCATCAACTTTTGGATGAGGCTTCAACATACGGATATTGGGAGACACACCCTTCTGTCGGCGGCATATCCCTGGAATCCTGGCTAGGCTCCTCGGCCAGACTCCCCCTCCCTGAGTGGGACTGGCACTCCCCCAGGTAGGCAGGGGTTGGACCAGATCCGCAAGTCACTTTTGGGGTTGCAGGTACAGCATGTGATGTGGACAGTGATCCAGGGCAAGGTGTGGCAGCCAGGGGCTGTGGCGGGCGGGGCTGTGGCCGGTCCTCCCTGCTCATGGCTGCTGTGGCTCAGCAGTGTGGCTGCCGTGACCCAGTGTATGGCTGCCGTGGCTCGGCCGTGTGGCGGCACGCAGGCCATTCCATGCGTTTGCATTTCAGTTCTCTTCGTTGTGGAAGGAGGAGTTCAAGTTGACTTAACTCCGCAGCCACTCCCAGCCGCCCGCCTCTGGGAGTCCACAGTGCGCTTTGCCCGTGTTCCACCTTCCCCGTCGTGCGCCCGTGGTTCTGGGGGCCCCGGTGGCGGGACCCTCTCCCGCCCTGTGATCAGAGATGAGAATGGACCGCTGACTCTGCACCTCCCCGAGCTCCGAGCCTTTTGCGCAGAAAGAGGGGAACGCCGGGCCGTTCTGCCTCCTCCTCCTTCTCGGGCGGATATTTTTAGCTTTTCTAAAAGCTCCTCGCTCCGAGCCTGAAAAAGAAATCAGAGCCTCTTCCAAAAATGCAAATCCCCTGGCAAGAAGCGAGAGGGTGTTTTTAATCTTCCCTGAACAATCGAGTTCTCTTCCACGGATCTCCAAGGGCGAAAGGGTGAATGGGGCTGTGGGGGATGCGGGCGTGGGGGAGGTGGGAGGGTTCAGTGACAACCCCCAGCCACTGCCACACCTGTCGGTCCCACTGATGTTAAATGGGAGCTACAGCCGAGCCACGGCAGCCACATGACCGAGCCACGGCAGCCACATGACCGAGCCACGGCAGCTAACAGCCAAGCAACTGGAGCCACACAGATGAGCCAAGGCAGCCACACACGGCTGAGCCACGGCAGCTGTGAGCAGGGAGGACCATTCATGAAACGCCTGTGAGCGCCGCCTCTTGGGGGGATATCGACTAGAGTCTGGCTGGAAGGAATCCTGCAGGAAGAGGTTAGACTGACACACGGATCTGAAAGTGAAGGGTCGCACGCTCACACACCCAGTCACCCTCCCCGGGGCGTCAGAGGCAGAAGTGGGACCGGCCTCAGGGGGAGCGGGTAGGCAAGGTGTCCACGTTTGCACCCCGAGGCCTCGGTAAGCCACCTTGGGCCACGGCAGGTGCAGGCCGAGCACCACGGCCAGCCAGGAGCACCCACAGGAACGTGGACCTCCTACTGGTTTCTCAGAGACGTGGTCGAGCCGCGACGTACACCCGAGGAGCCTGCTGGCTGCGGCCGGAACCCAGCACCCAGGCACCAGGGGGAGGGACAGACAGGGCTGTTATCCTAGAAGAGACCCCCAGGTTGGCTCAGAGGCTGCGAGGTGCTGCTGGGTAGGAGGCCGGGGAGGAAAGGTGGCAAAATACGGTGTTTGAAACAGTGCGTCTGTGCCCGCGGCCCTGGGCTCTGGCCCGCAGGGAAAAGGAGGTTCTGGGCTGGGACACTCCCAGCCTCCTTGCTCGCACAGGGAGACTCGGGAGCTGTCAGCTGCCAGGAGGGAAGTCTTCCCAAGGTTGCTAGGGGGACAGTGTCATGCCCGCCATTTGGGGGTCCTTAAAGCCACAGTACCCTGCCACCCGAGATTGTATTTCATCCACCAAACATTTAGGGGGAACCAGCTGTCTCATAATTACAATGATCTGGATTTTTATCATTAAAAATATATATATATATATATATGTATATATATATTTTATTGATTTTTTACAGAGAGGAAGAGAGAGGAATAGAGAGTTAGAAACATTGATGAGAGAGAAACATCGATCAGGTGCATTAATCTGGGAAATGGGGGGCCAGGTGGCAGCCACCTCTAGTGGGAGGACTACGCTTAGCTTTGGCCTTGGCATTCTTTTTATTCAGGTCTGGGACACACCCGTTGCCTGAGGCAGGCAATAAGCAGATTATCTTATCAGTAAGGATTTACATTATCTGGTGGGAAGTTGCTTCGGCCACCTCTGGCTCCATTAGACTGGGAGAGGTCGGCTCTGACCTTTCAGAGCTTCAAGGTCGACCAGCCTTTCCGGTTCCTTGTCCACACCTTTCTAATGAGTGAGACAATGATCGGTTTCTGGCACCAATCCCATGATTCCATAGGGTGCTTCCTGGAAGATGCCTGAGCGTGAAGAGCCGGGACCGCAGGGGGTGCGGGGGGGGGATGCCTGGAGAGATGAGAAGCCTGGACCTGGGGGGGCTGTGAGCTCGGGCTGCCGTCGCAACGAGAGTCTCGAACCACATTTCTCAGAGCTGTACCGACGCCTCTTCTCGCCTCCCCACAGGGGTAGGGGGCGACCGGCTTTTGAGCTGTAGAGGCCCCCGGAGCCGTTGGTCCGGCCCTGCTAGGCGTTAGGGGTAAGTTAACGAAATATTTGTCCAGAACTAGCAGGCTAGTTTAAAAAAATTTTTTTTTTGTATTTATTTCATTGTTGTTAATCCTCATGGAGGATCTTTTCCCATTGATTTTTACAGAGAGTGGAAGGAAGGGAGGGGGAGAGACAGAGAGAGAAACATGGATGTGAGGGAGACACATTGACTGGCTGCCTCCTGCACTGGCCCACCCAGGGCTGGGAATCGAGCCTGCAGCCCAGGCACGTGCTCCTGACCAGAATCGAACCCGGGACCCTTCCATCTGAGGGCCAGTACTCTGACCACTGAGCATAATCCTATCTAATAAAAGAGTAATTTGCAAATGGACATACCCTCGCTACGCCCACAAGCCACGCCCGCAAGCCAATCTGAGTATGCAAATGGACCCAACCAAGATGGTGACTAATTTGCATATATACAAGCGGAAGACTGGGTAGAAGGAAGCCAAGCTCTGCAGAAGGGAGCAAAACTGCTGAGAAGTAAGCAAGCGGGGCCGGGGAGAAGGGAGGGAGTGAGGCAGCAGAGACAGGAGAGAGCGAGGTAGTGGAGAAGGGAGCAAGGCAGTAGAGAAGGGAGGGAGCTTTGCTCAGACCATGGGAAGCTCCATTCTTGCAGGAATCTTCCTGCAACGGGTCTCTAGTTGTGTTATAAATATCCAAATGGCCCTCCCCCCCCCCCATTCCCCCCCATCTTAGCACGAAAGGGCTCAGTGGAGACCGGGCGCGGGGCACAAAGCAGACACGCAGTATCTGCTGACCAGGCTTCTCACAATCGAATCAGAAATCCGTTTCCGGGACTCGTTTCTGGAGACGTGGAGGGTCTTTCAGGGCCTACCACCTCCTTGTCACATCAGCTCGCACCGCCGGCTCCTCCTCCTCCCCTCTGTCTAAACACAGGTGCACGGAGCTGCCAACATGGCTCAGGAGGTGAGCGT
The DNA here is from genome assembly GCA_027563665.1 of Antrozous pallidus. Classification (NCBI taxonomy): domain Eukaryota; kingdom Metazoa; phylum Chordata; class Mammalia; order Chiroptera; family Vespertilionidae; genus Antrozous; species Antrozous pallidus. The sequence goes on from CM050523.1 coordinate 72,158,715, forward strand.
CGGCCTAGGAATCAGGAGGTCAGGGTTCGATTCCGGTCAAGGGCACAGGCCCGGGTTGCGGGCTCGATCCTCAGTGTGGGGTGTGCAGGGGGCAGCCGATCCATGATTCTCTCTCATCACTGAAGTTTCTCTCTCCCTCTGCCTTTCCCTGCCTCTCTGAAATCAATAATGTATTTTTTTTAAATATGTTTTATTGGTTCTTTCACAGAGAGAAAGGGAGAGGGATCGAGAGTTAGAAACATCGATGAGAGAGAAACATCCATCAGCTGCCTCCTGCACACCCCCCACTGGGGATGTGCCCGCAACCCGGGCCTGTGCCCTTGACCGGAATCGAACCTGGGACCTTTCAGTCCGCAGGCCGACGCTCTCTGTACACTGATCCAAACCAGTCAGGGCGATAAAAATGTATTTTAAAAAATAAAAATAAAAACAGGTGCACCGAAGCTTTGGGTCGCTGGGCGAGAAGACTGGGGGGGAGGGGGGTGGTATTCTCATTCCTGGCTTGGCCCCTCGCCTGTGGCTGGCGGCTCCCCGACCTCTCTTCCCCCCTGCTCCTCCCCAGGGAGGACGCCTGCTGCTCACAGGCCGGGGCGCGGGGCGGGTTTCGGGAGAGAACGGCACCCTCTCGGGCTGTAATAGGGTGCTGCCAGCGGCCCGGAGGCCCGGCTGAAGGGTGCTGTGAGAGAGCGCATTGTTATTATATCTGGTGCAAAATATGGATCCGAGGCTGGCTACAGAGCCAATGCTGAATGTTAATTATTGTCATGATACCGCGCTGAGGCCGTGCCAGCGGGCTGGGCCCCACGGGAAAGCCTATTATGAGCAGCCCGTGGGACACGCTCACACGACAAAGATATTTGGCAAGGAGGCCGGGCAGGTTTTGAAATCCCAGGGAACAATCCAACGGCATAAAGAAATAACCTTTCGTGCTATGAAAAATATAAGCGTCGTGACAAGCTCTTAACACCCAAGTAGGAAGCTGCCTCCTCCCCCGAGAACAGAGGCGGCGTTGTTGCCCCCCGCCCGGGGCAGAAGCTGTGTTCGAGGCAGCCCTCCGATCCAGGCAGAAAAAAAGCACAATATTCCTCTTCACAATGACCCGAAAATAACTCTTTTTGTAAGAGACGCTTGGGGAGGGTTCTTCATGTTCATCACGGAGCTACGAGTCAGTCTGGTTTTTTTAACAAAACATATTCTATTGCTGTTTCACAGAGAGGAAGGGAGAGGGACAGAGAGTCAGAAACATCAATGGGAGAGAGACATCGATCAGCTGCCTCCTGCACACCCCCAGCTGGGGATGTGCCCACAGCCAAGGTACATGCCCTTGACCAGAATCGAACCCGGGACCCTTCAGTCCGAAGTCCGACGCTCTATCCACTGAGCCAAACCGGTCTTGGCCCAATCTGATTAAAAAAAAAAAACATATTCTATTGATATTTAACAGAGAGGAAGGGAGAGGGACAGAGAGTCAGAAACGTCGATGGGAGAGAAATGTCGATCAGCTTCCTCCTGCACACCTCCCACTGGGGATGTGCCCGCAGCCAAGGTCCATGCCTTTGATTGGAATCAAACCCGGGACCCTTCAGTCTGCAGGCCGACGCTCTATCCACTGAGCCACACCAGCCGGGGCCATAGGAGTTTTTTTGGTTTGTTTTTTGTTTTTTTTGCGGGGGGGAGGATACAAGCTAAATTGCATGTATTTTTAAAAATACATTTTCATTGATTTTAAAAAATATGTTTCATTGATTTTTTACAGAGAAGAAGAAAGAGGGGCAGAGAGTTAGAAACATCGATGAGAGAGAAACATCGATTAGCTGTCTTCTGCACACCCCCCACTGGGGATGTGCCTGCAGCCAAGGTGCATGCCCTTGACCGGAATCGAACCTGGGACCTTTCAGTCCGCAGGCCGACGCTCTATCCACAGAGCCAAACCGGTTTTGGCGAGTCCATCTGATTTTTTTTAACTTCACGTGAGTTCCTGTTCTCCTGCCTGTCTCCTCCGTCCCCCAAGGAGATGACGGGAGAGCAGTGGAGGGGGGACTCGTGTGGGAATCCACAGATGCCCCGCTTCTCCCAGCTCCAGCTTTCCACATCCTTTCCAACCCGGGGAAGCCGAATGCGTCATGTGATATCTGCGGGAGGTGGGGGGGCAGCAGGGGAGGGAACACAGAGCTAGACGGGTTTGGAGAGAGCCCTGTCCTACAACACCAAGGTCAGAGGCCTCCCGGCCACGTCCTCCTGCTTTGGAAGAGAGGGTGCGTATGCCCTCCCCCCGCCACGTCCAGTCTCTCCCCAGAGCGTGGGGGCCATGGGTCCCCGATGTGTGTGTGTGGGGGGGGGGGCGGGGGGCAGCAGAGCGGGCAGGCATCGGGTATGTCTCATTGGAAGGAAGGAAGAAGGAGCAGGACGCTCTCCTGGGGGGAACTCCCCTCGATGCTCCCTCGGTCCAGCCCGCCGGCTTTCCCGTTATGAAGCCTCTTCTCGCCTCCCCTCTGGGGCAGGGAGCGTCCGGCCTGCGGGCCATAGAGGCCCCGGGGGGCACTGGGTCCGGCCCTGCCAGGCATTAGGGCTCTCAGTGGGGCTCTCTCACGTGGGGCTCTCTCACGTGGGGCCCTCTCACGTGGGGATCACTCACGTGGCCCCGCAGAGACGGTGCTGAACTGAACCTGGGAGCCAAGCACTCTGCGTGGAGCGCACAGACGCGGCCCCTGCAGCCGGGCGGCATGGAGGGGACTTGGGGAACGGCAGCTGTGTCCCTGGAGACACGGACACACAGACACACTGGGGACCGGGCCTCGGAGGGGCAGGGGGTGCCGACCGGAGCCCTCGACGGGGCAGGGGCTGGAGACCCGCAGACCCAGCGGCCTTCGGCCCGGCCGCTCGCCACGGGCGTTTGTCCGCAGGCGGCGCCGCTCCGAGATGCCACAGCCACGAGGATGCCCTGCCACGGCGACAGTGCGAGGCCGTGCGGGTACAAGGCCGAGTACGGTGAGTCCGGGGCGGGGGCTCAGGGCGCGGTGAGTCAGGGCGCGGGGTCCAGGAAAAGGCCGGTGCAGACAGGAGAGTGGGGGTGTGTGTGGGGGTGTTCCAGGAAAAGGCCGGGTGCATACAGAAGAGGGGGTGCAGAGGGGCAGGGCAGGGGGTCAGGGCGCAGTGAGTCAGGGTGCGGGGGGTCTAGGAAAAGGCCGGGTGCAGACAGGAGATGGGGTACAGGGGGGGCAGGGCGGGAGGGCAGGGGCACCGGGCCCAGGAGAGGGGTGAGGGGCCCAGTGGAAGCTGCTGTCTGCGGGTTTGCTGAGGGGGTGGGGTGAGCCGTCCTGTCCAGCGTAACCGTGGAGACGATGGTGCCAACCAGCCCGACGGAGCGACCGGCGCCCAGTGCCATGTTCCAGGCCCTGTTCCCAGCCTCCCCGGCGCCCGCTGCTCTGCGGGAGGGGGTGGGGGCAGTCCCGCTCCCGGGGTGACAACTCTCGCATCCAACCTGGGAGCCCTGCCCTGTCCCTGCTGTCTCTGTGTCTCTGTCCCGCGGGGGGACCGCTGGGGCGGGCGGGCCGCTGCAGAGGGCGCGGGGAGCCGGCGCGGCGGTCTCCCCCCAGGAGCCGGCCCGGAACGAGGTCTGAGCGCGGGGCAGCCCCGGCGCCTCGAGGTGAAACAGAAACTGGGGTTTTCCCCGCCCGGAGGCGCCACCGAGGGCGACTGCGCCCTGTTGTCACCGAGGCGGGGCCCCGAGTCTCTGGGCGGAAGCGGGGCCCGCGGCTTCGGCGGCTTTAGGATTTCTGTTTCAGTGAGCGAGGCGAGGCCCCACGCGTTCTCCAGCCCCGTCTCCCGTGGGCCCCGGAGCGGGGGAGGCCGAGGGTGCAACACGGAACACAGGAGGGCCTGCGGGGGAGGCCGAGGGTGCAACACGGAACACAGGAGGGCCTGCGGGGGAGGCCGAGGGTCCAACACGGAACACAGGAGGGCCTGCGGGGGAGGCCGAGGGTGCAACACGGAACACAGGAGGGCCTGTGGGGGAGGCCGAGGGTCCAACACGGAACACAGGGGGGCCTGCGGGGGAGGCCGAGGGTGCAACACGGAACACAGGAGGGCCTGCGGGGGAGGCCGAGGGTCCAACACGGAACACAGGAGGGCCTGCGGGGGAGGCCGAGGGTCCAACACGGAACACAGGGGGGCCTGCGGGGGAGGCCGAGGGTGCAACACGGAACACAGGAGGGCCTGCGGGGGAGGCCGAGGGTCCAACACGGAACACAGGAGGGCCTGCGGGGGAGGCCGAGGGTGCAACACGGAACACGTGAGGGCCTGCGTGTTTTCTGACGGGAGCCAGAGGGTTGGGGTGTAAGCCAGGCCCTGTAGGGATGGCTGGGGAGGACCCTGGACGCAGCGGCTATTGTGCGTGCACTTGTGTGTGTAAAAGCATCCAACACGTCTTTTTCAAAACATACAGTGTGTTGGTTTTTTGTATTCCAAAATACAAAGGGGTTTCGCCGGAAAACCTCAGAGGGCCCAGGCCCCCACTCACTCCCTCATTCCCGGGGCTTGGCGGAACCTACATTTCAAGACCTCTCCTCCCCCGACACCTGGGGCAAATTAAGCGTCAGGACTGACAACACATCCAGCGTCTTGGCGGATGTGTTTCCAAGCCGCGGCTCTGCCTGGCGCCTCGGATTCAGCCGACGCCGATTTAAAGATGCTCAGGTGCCTCCCCTGGGGGCCCTCCGCACTTCAGAACCAGGGTCACACGTGTGGGTGGCCAGGGCTGAGAGCAGCGTTGGCGAAAGGTGCCCTGAGCTCACCCGGTCCTGCGCCAGCTCCCGTCACCGCAGCAGCACCCCGACAGGCTGGTCCAGGGCCAAGCCCCTCCCCCCCCCCCCACCTCCCCCCAGTTCTCCACACAGACACCACGCCAGACTAGTGCTGCTACTGTTCGGGCAATTGAATGGAACATGGTGGGGTCAGGGGTCAGTTTTCAGAAGGTTGCAGCGCAGAGTGACAGCCTCATTCCGCCCGAGGCTGGGACCCGGGGGAGACCTGCTGACGGCCCCTCGGCCTGCGCAGCCCAGGCTGCTGGTCGCGGCCCCATCCACGGCCCACGTGGGTTTCGGTCTGAGAGGCCGGGCGGCACCTGTTGAGTTCCGATCCCGCGGTGGGAGTGCGTCAGCCCGTGTGTGAAACGTGCACTGGTGGCCCCGGCTCACCGGTACGGAGCCTCGGGGCCCAGCACCTGCCTTCTGAGCAGGGGTGGGGAACACCGGCCCATGGGCCGCAGGAGGCCGGAACGTCCCTCGGTCCGGCCCTGCCAAGTCTTGGGAGGTGAGTCAACGCAATGTTCGATCAGCTGCAGCAGCTGGCTGGTTTTTATTTTTATTATTTTTTAGCTGGCTGGGTTTTATTTGTATTTACTTACTAGAGGCCCAGTGCACAAAATTTGTGCAAGGGCGGGGGGTGGGCAGGGGGTGTCCCTCAGCCCAGTCTGTACCCTCTCCAATCTGGGACCCCTCGAGGGACATCGGACATCCTTCTCACAATCCAGGGCTGCTGGCTCCAAAGTGCTCGCCTGCCTGCCTCCCTGATTGCCCCTAACTACTTCTACCTGCCAGCTTGATCACCTGCTAACCACTCCTGTGCCAGCCTAATTGATGTTTAACTGCTCCCCCGCCAGCCTGTTTGCCTCCAATGTCCCTCCTCTGCCAGCCTGGTCACCCCTAACTGCCCTCCCCTGCAGGCTTGATGGCTCACAACTGCCCTCCCTTGCAGGCCTGGAACCTCCCAACGGCCCTCCCCTGCTGGCCCTCTTGTGGTGGCCATCTTGTGTCCACATGGGGGCAGCCCTCTTGTGTGTTGGAGTGATGGTCAATCTGGGTATTACTCTTTTATCAGGTCGGATTTTTTAGCAGGCAGATTTTTAAATGCATGATTCCGTGTGGCCCGCAAATGACATCGTAAGTATTCAGATGGCCCCTGGCAGGAGAAAGGCTCCCCAGCCCTGGGTTAGGTCAGTTACCAAGGAAACAGCCACAGGACCTGGCCAGCACTATCACCCCTATCCTCTCTCATCCAGAAGTAGACGAGCTGGCAGTGCTGTCTCCACACGCACACGTGTGGGAATAAGAGGCTTTCTGCTCCTTAACCGTTTTTTATTTTATTTTATTTTACTTTATTTTATTTTACTTTACTTTACTTTTCTTTAAATATATTTTAATTGATTTCAGAGAGGAAAGGAGAAGGAGGGAGAGATACAAACATCAATGACGAGAACCACGGGATCAGCTGCCTCCTGCTCGCCCCCCATCGGGGATGTGCCCACAGCCTGGCCTGTGGCCTGACTGGGAATTGAGCTGTGACCCCCGGTTCATGTAGGCCGATGCCCAACCACGGAGCCGCGCTGGCCAGGGCATCTTCACCATTTGCCAGGGGCTCCCCCCTGCGGCTGGGAGAGAACTCGGGCCCAGACCGAGGGTCCCTATTCCAGCGAGCGCGCAGTGGGTCTGCAAGGGGAGCAGCGCAGATCGGGGGGTGGTCCCTGCGGAGCACGACGCTTCTCGCTCATCGCTGACGTTTCTCTCCCTTCGCCTCCGAAAGCAGTAAGGATATATTTTAAAAATATGTGTGTTTGTTTTTTAAAAATCATTTCTTCCCATCACGGTCCAAAGAGAGGGGCGTTTGGGGGCGCGGCCTCGGGAAGGGTACGAGCGCACCTCCCTCGGCAGCAGCTCTGGCTGGCCCGGCTGCCGGGGTCAGCGCCCGTGACCCCAGTAGAGTGACCCCAGTAGAGTGGCCCCAGTAGAGTGACCCCAGTAGAGTGACCCCAGTAGAGTGGCCCCAGTAGAGTGGCCCCAGTAGAGTGACCCCAGTAGAGTGACCCCAGTAGAGTGGCCCCAGTAGAGTGACCCCAGTAGAGTGACCCCAGTAGAGTGGCCCCAGTAGAGTGACCCCAGTAGAGTGACCCCAGTAGAGTGGCCCCAGTAGAGTGACCCCAGTAGAGTGACCCCAGTAGAGTGGCCCCAGTAGAGTGACCCCAGTAGAGTGGCCCCAGTAGAGTGACCCCAGTAGAGTGGCCCCAGTAGAGTGACCCCAGTAGAGTGACCCGGCAGACAGGAGGGGGGGCGTGCAGGAGGCGGCGCTGTCGTGCTGCTGGGGTGCACGTCCCTCCCATCCGTCCCCGCTGCAGCGCGGCTCCCGCCAAGCGGAGAAGGGAAGTCACCGCTGTCGGCAGCCGGGGGCTGCGGGGCTCACAGGGTGGGGGCTCCGTGTCTGCCGCCCACGATCGTTCTTCCGGAGCGGGGCGTCTTCCCGGGCGGCGCGGGTGCGAGCCGGGCGGAGGCAGACGTGACCTGGTTCACTGGGCGACGCTCACCCCTGCCCCCCCCCCCCCCACCCCCGGGCCGGGCTCACGTGGACTTGACTCCCGAGTACGAGGGGAAGGGAGAGGGAGAGAGAGCCAGAAACATCCATGAGAGAGAAACATCCATCAGCCGCCTCCTGCACACACACACCCCCCGCCCCCCCTTACCGGGGATGTGCCCGCAGCCAAGGCACATGCCCTTGACCGGAATCGAACCCGGGACCCTGGAGTCCGTAGGACGACGCTCTGTCCGCTGAGCCACACCGGTCGGGGCGAACACGAACATTTTATCATACTGGTATCAGAGCCAAAACATCCTTAGCAAATTCTCAAAGGATTAATCTTCGTGTCAAGAGAGAAGACGTAGCCAGGACCCTGAACTGTAATTATCGGTGATGGCTGACCTAGAAAAACAGAGGCACTGTGACTGCAGCCCCAGGGAAACGGAGAAAACGGAAGAGACGATTGGAGCTCAGAAAAGAGTTCCCTAGGTTTCCGGGCACACGATGGGGAGGCCCGGTGCTCACACACCAGCGTGGCCGCTGGCAGACTTCGTGCGGGGTGGCCACTGATGACCGCCTTAAGGAGAACATGCTGGACATCAGACGCCCACGCTGTCCTCCGAGTGGGTGAGAGGCACTGCGTGCCATCGATGGGGCACGTTGGTCTCGGGCGCTTTGGAGGCCTGTGGAGAGCCGAGAGCCCCCCACTGTCTCGTCCGAAGAACACCCCTTCTGCGGGGAAGGCCCCCAGGAGCCCGCGGAGCAGGCTGGCCCGGGCCTGGCTCCTGGCGCTGTGATTACTCGTCACCGAGGACCTCACGCGGGAGCTGGGGACGTCCTGTGTCTGTGTGTGGGTGGGGGGTACGGACCGAGGCTGTTTCCCACCTGTACATGGGCTCCCGGCTCTGTGTCCCTGTGCGTGTGTGTCCCGGGTCTCTACAGCTCGTGCGTGCGTGTGTGTGCGCAGCACGTGTGTGTGTGTGTGTGTGAGTGCAAGAGTGTGTATGTATGTGTGTATCTATATATATGTATGTGTGCGCGGGCGTGTGTGTGTAGCACGTGTATGTCTATGTGCGCACTTGCATATATGTATGTGTGCGTGCGCACGTGTGCATGTGAGTATGTGTGTGAGTGTGTTTGTGTATTGTGTAGCACATGTGTCTGTGTTCATGTGTGTGTGTGCATGGTGCACACGTATGTATGCGTGTGAGTGCGTGTATGTCTAACACACGTGTCTCTCTGTTCATGTGTATATGTGTGTACGTGTGTGTACATATGCGTGTGTGCGTGCACATGTATGTGTGCAGCACACGTCTCTGTGTTCATGCGTGTATGTGTGCGCGCACATGTGTGCACGTGTGTATGTGCACACGTGTGCATATACGCACGTGTGTGTGTGTGTGTGTAGCACACATGTGTTTCTCTGCGGGGCTGAGTCCTCCGGGGCAGGACCACGTGCGTCTGCACTCAGTTCTGCGTGTCCTCGGCTGAGCACAGCATCTGAGGAGGAACAGACACCCCAGCTCGTTAGCGGGATTCACAGGAAAAGGCCATCGTTTTCTTTTAAGTTTCCTGGGGTCGTCACAGAGGGCGATGGTTTCGGGGGGAAGGCGAATGCTTGGTTTGAAGGTGTGACGAGCGATCTGTTGTGTGGGTCGCGCTGCTGCTGCCACGATTCCAGGCCGGAGGGGAAGGGGCTGCGGGCGTCTCCTGAGCGGGGTCCAGCAGGGAAACGTCTGGAAGGAACCTCCGGGGAAGGACAGAGCAGGACCGCCTGCCCTTCCTCACCCCCGCTCTCCCAGAGCAGGCAGAGGGGTGCAGACGATGGCGAGGCCCCAGGGCCCAGTAACGCTTTGCAGACACGTCCTGGCTCAGGCCCAGCGGCAGGGGAGCAGAGGGCGGGGGGCGGCCGGGCCGGGTGCTGGCGCGGCCCCCTGCAGGCGGGCACCCACGGCCGCGGGAGCGCTCCATGCCACCCCGGCGTCAGCATCTAGAAAGTGGTGGTGGACGGGGATGGCTCTGCCTCTAAAATCCAGCGATGCTCCGGACGAAAGACACTCTCTCTCTCTCTCTCTCTCTCTCTCTCTCTCTCTCTCTCTCCCCACACCGCCTGCCGGCTGGCTTTATTAGTTTAATTTTTAAAAATACATCTTTATTGATTTCAGACAGGAAGGGGGGAGAGAGAGAGAGAGAGAGAGAGAGAGAGAGAGAGAGAGGCATCAACGATGAGAGAGAATCACTGATCGGCTGCCTCCTGCACGCCCCACACTGGGGAAGGAGCCCGCACCCCGGGCCTGTGCCCTGATGGGAATCGAACCCTGACCTCCTGGTTCCTAAGCCACAAGTTTTGTTAGTGTTACGATGTTTCTGGATCCTGGAGACCAGCACCTGAATGGGCACCGCGTGTTTTCTCGTGACAGAGATTTTGCTGAGGATTTCCGGTGCCGATGTGTAATCTGTCCTCTAGGAAACCTGTTATAAATTGATTATTGGGTAATAATTTACATATTCTAAATATTTGACTTTCAGATTTATTTTTAGCTGTTAAAAGAAGTTTGAGCATGTATCTGGGGCATGGGTGTGTTCCTTGTCACCCTGTTGTTTTATAAAACACACACACACACACACACACACACACACTGGTGACCCTGTTGTTTTATAAAACACACACACATACACACACACACACACACACACACTGGTGACCCTGTTGTTTTATAAAACACACACACATACACACACACACACACACACTGGTGACCCTGTTGTTTTATAAAACACACACACATACACACACACACACACACACACACACACTGGTGACCCTGTTTTATAAAACACACACACATACACACACACACACACACACACACTGGTGACCCTGTTGTTTTATAAAACACACACACATACACTGGTGACCCTGTTGTTTTATAAAACACACACACACACACACACACACACACACACACACAGGTGACCCTGTTGTTTTATAAAACACACACACATACACACACACACACACACACACAGGTGACCCTGTTGTTTTATAAAACACACACACACACACACACACACACACACACACACACTGGTGACCCTGTTGTTTTATAAAACACACACACATACACACACACACACACACACTGGTGACCCTGTTGTTTTATAAAACACACACACATACACTGGTGACCCTGTTGTTTTATAAAACACATACACACACACACACACACTGGTGACCCTGTTGTTTTATAAAACACACACACATACACACACACACACACACACACTGGTGACCCTGTTGTTTTATAAAACACACACACATACACACACACACACACACACACACACACACACACTGGTGACCCTGTTGTTTTATAAAACACACACACACACACACACACACACACATATACGTGCACACCCATTTTAAGAACCCACCCTGAGAAATGTGGCCTTTGCTTTAAAAACCAAACCAAAGGAAAACAGGCGAAGACAGTCAGGCTGTGGAAGGAGCACACCTCCTCGCCGTCAGAACAAAGCCGCGCCAGGCTGTGCGGAGCGCCCCGCCACCCCGTTACAGCCCGCGGCACTCTGTGTGCGGCTGTTGCTGTGTGTTGTGTGTGTGATTCTCGCCCCCAGACCGGCCTCCCGTAGAAAGATATTTCTGTTTCCTCAATTATAACACAGGCTCCTCCGCAAATAGCTCGGGGCGGCTGGCATGCAAATAGAACGAGCGTGCAGGCAGCTGTCGGGAACTCTGCAGAATCTGCAGAGGAGGGGGCGCTGGCCCGTGCTGGAGTGGCGGTGCTGCCCCCGCCCTCACTGTCCGTCTGTCCTCCTCTGTGTCCGCTGCCTCTGCCTCTGCCTCTGCCTCTGCGGGGCACCCCCGCCTTTGGGAAAGGGGGGCTCGCTCCTCTTCCTGGGAGCTCGGGGAGAAGGGATTGAGAGACGAGGCTGCGCAAAAGCCGGGAAGGGTAAAGGGAGTGTTGGGCTAAGACCGTGGTCGGCAAACTGGGGCTTGCGAGCCACGTGCGGCTCTTTGGCCCCTTGAGTGTGGCTCTTCCACAGAATGCCACGGCCCCGGGCGAGTCTATGTGGAAGAAGTGGCGTTCGAAGACGTTTAAGTTTAAAAAATGCGGCTCTCCGGAGAAATGTCCGTGGTTGTGCTGCTGACATTTGGCTCTGCGGAGGGATGAATTTGCCGACCGCGGGCCTAAGAGAGAGAGAAGCTGGATGAGTGGCTGGATGTCCACCATCCATGCAACTCGGGTTGCGTTTCAGCGGCTTTGGGACGAGGGACTAAGATCCCGCTGTGCTTGGGATGGCACTCTGTGTGGCGTTGGGTGAACGGAGGTTTCCGGAAGCCACACGAGAGAAGCTCTGGTGTGAGGACAGGACTCGGGAGAGTCCGATTTACCGAGCCCCGAACCAGTCCCATCCGGAAGCAGGATTTTGCCGACGGGCAGCGCCGGGGAGTGCGGCCTGGACCTTGGTGGGCACAGCAGCTCGCAGGAGGTTTTACTGTTAAGAAATCGTATCCGCCGAAACCGGGGTGGCTCAATGGATAGAGCGTCGGCCTGCAGACTGAAAGGTCCCGGGTTCGATTCCGGTCAAGGGCATGGACCTTGGCTGTGGGCACATCCCCAGTGGGGAGGGGGTTGCAGGAGGCAGTTGATGGATGGTTCTCTCTCTTCGATGTTTCTGACTCTCGATCCCTCTCCCTTCCTCTCTGTAAAAAAATCAATAAAATATATTTTTTTAAAAATAAAAAAGATTGTATCCGGTCAAATAATCCCTCCAAGGCGGATAGTCGGTGGTCTTATGGAAACTTGGACTCAAACAAAAATTCCGTGTGAGCCCTTTTGCCGACGGATGTGTCTCAAAACGGCACGTGATTGTCTCGTGCTTCTGAGCCTGCGTTGTGTAGGGGTCCTCTCCGGGCGTTGAGACTTTAAACTGAGGGCACTGATGTCCAGCTTGTGGGGCGTTGGGTGAACTGAGAGTCGCCGCCGCCCTCCCTGAGGTGACCCCACTATGGGCACCCCTCTGCCCGGGGCCTTAGCCCCAGCCAGCTTGCCCCCCGCTAGCATGGGCCTCGGCCATGCGCCCCAGAACTCCCAGGCCCAAGCCTCCTCGGACACGCCCCCACGCTCCTGATTGGCTGGTGGGCGTGGCTGGTACGGTCAAATTTACATATTACTT